>FIZR01026192.1:0-45231 GCA_900060175.1 Ferrisia virgata
TCATTCATTGTTCCCCTAAATATTTGGATTAAAATCATAATTTTTCCTCAAATACGCGTGAATACAGAATTTTTTTTTCAATATTCTGAGCAAAGGGATGAAGTGGGGGAATTTTTTAGCTTTGAATTTTTTTTTAGAGATACTCAATGATGTTTTGGGAAAATTTTGAAAATTAGACATTTCGCTTATTCTTATTTGGGAGTACGCTTTTCCACCTTTGCCCTCCTCTCGACCGCTTTTATTTTGTTTAAGTGTACCCAAGTATTTCATTCCTTTTTTTTTATTATTAATTATATTATACCTATTGTTTGTACTTGATTGAAAAATTAGTGGAAATGAAATGAAATAGCAGGGTACATCTTTTGAGTGAAAATTCCGCTAAAATGGCGAAAGTGAATGTTTATAGCGCGGTATTTGATAATTCACCAATTTTTCAAAACATCGATGTAGCGAGCGTACGAGTTTTATATCAAAACTACCAAATTACGGGTACCTATAAAGGTATAGGTAGAAATTTTGAAGATGTTTTTCTTGCGTGAAAATAAAGTGAAATGCTTTTAAAAAATTAAACGTCTTTCATGCGAACGATTTTTGCTTTTCCAATTGTACCTACTACCTACATCGTCGGCGTGTTCTTTCATTAGAAAAACATTGGCCCGCATACGTGCCAGAATGGTTGTTTCATTGCTGGTAAAAGTTTTCATCTATTAAATAAATTATTTTCGATTAATTATTCGATGTAGCTTAGGTAGTATATATATATATATATGGTATATAGTTGTTTGATGGAATGCGCATGCGTTGGAGAAAAATTGAAACAATTCGCCTTGGAAAGCCATTAAGAAAATAATAACGTTTCGCGTCGACGGTGGTGAGATTTTGATGACGTATGAAATTGATGAAATTAATTGCTAGTTAATTAACACGTGGCTTTTACGAGGCGATAAATGAAATAAAATATATTCAAAAATTATGTCGAATGATTTTTTTTACGAAAAAAAAAAAAAGTATACAAATATATTTTATCGTATTTGCGAAAGAAATCGCATCGAAAGATGTGCTCGATAAAAATACCGGTATTGTACCTGCCTGTAGCTGGGCACGGTTTAAAAATTTCATTCGTTAAGAACAGCCCCCGAACAAGTAGGCTTTTTCCACCAAATTAACCATACTTCGCGTTACACGTTCTGTATAGTTTTTCCTTCGGTTCGCGGAATTGTTAAATGATCGAGCAGCGGGCGTAAAAAAAAAAAGCGCCGCTCGCTGCCGGTAAATGAAAAATTCAATCGGATTCGAGTTAATTTTATTGAGAATTAGCATAAAAGACGAATTTTTATACGATCGATATTATCGTGCAGATAGCGCAAAAATGAAAACCTCTTCGGGGCTTTGGAAATTCCCCGCGAAGAAAACGTTTTTCAATTTCCGCCTTTTGTGAAATGTCAAAATGCGAAGAACAGCAGTTATTTGATTTAATGTGTGTAATCTATTTAAACCGAATCTTTAGGTTTCATATAATCGTAGTGTAGTGAGACATCCTAAAACAACTTTTGACTTTCAAAAGCAACGATATCTGCGTAGCTTCTGTTCTTATTTTAAAACTTATGAGGGATTTACTTCCGTTTTCAACATGTCGACTGTTAATCCTTTCCTCCTTTATGCTAGTATAAGGCTCACGTCAACAACGTACTGCATAATAGCGCAGAATATGCGGAAAGATTTTTTCATTTCCGCAAGAATTTGGTTGCCGTGCCGTTTGATTGGCTGAAAGAATTGCCTTTTTGTTCTTTGATGGTATTTAGGTGAAATGTACGTACTTGGGTATGGATGTACTCGTATTTTTTGTTTTCAAATTGCAGCATTTTATCACTTTTTTTCTCAACTTGTACCATTTTATACTTTATTTTGATTCCGTTGATAGAATTAGTAAGGTAGGTTGGTAGGTAGGTAGGTAAGTAGGTAGCGAGGTACTAGATTGATAGGTACCTAAGTAGATTTTCAAGCTGGAAAAAGGGGTAACTTAATAGAGTATATGAAAGTCCTACTTGTTGAAAGGGCCGAAAAAATGATCAACGACTTCACTGAAAAATGTTCTTTTTAGTTTCAAATTTACCCCTAAAAAAATTCAGCCCAATTTAATGGTCAATTTTATTAGTAATATCCGATTTGTTTACAGAACTGAAAAGTGTTGTTTTTCGTTTTTTTTCTCGAAGGTTTTCCCTTTAATTGAATTTTATTCGATTGAATTGTTAACAAAATGAACACAAAATGCATTTACTGTGTAGTTTGTTCAAGGCTGTATTTCTCTTTATCTCTCTTTTTTAAGGGTTATCACTCGGGTGAACCGAATTTTGAATTAACATGAAAAGGATATGGAGGTATGGTAAAATATTCAGCCCTCAACAGCCTTCAAAAATATTATTATCATTTTTTTTTTGAAAAAATGTCCTAAAACATAATTATTATACATTTTTAATACCAAAAATGATTATTGGAGACAAGTTTTTACCGATACTCTCAAATCCAGAGGTTTTCATAGAGTGTAACTTTTTTCAATTTTCGCACGATTTTTTGAAAAATTATGTGAAAGATTTTTTTTGTGAAAAATGACCTTCAGAAATGGACGTGGGACGTCATTTTCTATATTGTATTGTCAATTAAAACTGGACTAATATGGTTTATTATCAGCAAAATGTGTTTTGGAGTCCTAGAAAACCATTAAGATCATTTTTGGAAATGACAAATATTTATTTTCTTTATTTTTTTTATTCTCATTTTTTTATTTTTTAAAATTATTTTTATTGTTATTTTTCGCCCCGAAGACTAAAACCAAGTGTGGTAAAAGGTGTTGTGGTTGAAATTCAGTTATTTTAAAAATTTGAAGGAAGGGGTTCAATAATTCCAAAATTTGGTTTAGGGCATAACTCTCCTCTCTATGGGACGAAATGGATTCAAATTTTATAATTGAGGCTATAATGTGATTTTGAAAAAAAAAAAAAACAGTTTTCAAAATTTTTAGATATATCTCAGTTTTAGCATCTCCTCAAAAATCGCTGCAGTTCAATCAATAGGTTCAATTTGGCGGCGAATTAAATAGGTATGAGTGGGGATGACCTCGGGTGAAAATTTAGTTGCTTCAAAATTTGGGCGAATGGATGCTGTCACAAAAATTGTTTCTTTTTGAATCAATCGATAGAAAATCTAAAGTTATATAACATATTCAAAAATTCAGCATCCTGGTTCAATTAAGAAAAGTAATATGGAGGGTTTTCTCCTTTTTGATCTTGAGAAAGGGCTGTTCCTCTCCTACTGAAATTTGGTGTGTAGACTTGGTAAAGATCTTAGATGTGCCTTTTGTGGATTTTGACTTTTCAGGTCCATTGCGCCGCTTTCAACCCCAAAAATGTAATTGGGTGGGGGTGGAGTAGGGGTTTTTTATTTTTGAGTTTGTTCCACGCATAACTCCCCTCCGAATTGAGCTAGAAAGTTGAAATTTAGCACGTAACTTTGGCGGTGTCCTGGATGCGCCTTTTGGCTGGGGAGGGGGAGTTGATTTTTCAGCCTCGATGCAGCCCCTCATGGCGCTAAAAAGGTAATTTTTTGAATTTTTTCCTCGCATATGTTCCTTCCTAATTCAGCTAGAAGGTTGAAATTTGGCATGCAGATTTAACAATTCAAGTATCTTCTGTTTTTCATGAAAATTAAGCTCAAAAATCATCGGATTGCGATGCTTTTCTTAGGCTAATTTCTTTTTGAATGAAATTAAAAATTAAGAAATTACGTTTATGGAAAAATTTTATTGAAAAGAGCGTAGCTCATCTAGTTTGCGCTTTTGAATGCAATTTTCATTTTATTTATCTCTTTAAACCATTTTATGCTGTAATTCTGTATGCTGAGATACACAGATATGCAGGATGTCCAGTGAGAACATGTTAAGGTAAAAGATCTGCGTATAATCCATTACAACCAAAAAAAGTTATCAGATGAAGAATTGTCCATCTTGAACATTGAAAGGATCAATGAGTATTTTAGAAAATTACAATTGATCGAATTTTTCACTCTGGGAATGGATATTATTCACAGATGGAAAACTGAAAAAATTTCGTGTTGTGCAGTTTTTGACTACCTTCAAAGTTGAAGGAGCTAATTTATAAACTTGATCAAAATGAAATCCTTTTTTAAAAATATTAATCAATATGGATAATACATAGAAATTTAAACAAATTTTGTTCTTTTCATTTTTTGCCTGACAAGAAAATTGAAGGAGCTACCAGCATTTTTTTTTCTAAGAAACAATTTTTCGTTTTGAAATAATTTTGATGTACTTATTACCTCCTCCAATTTTCATGTAGGGCAAAAAATGAAAGGAAACTATTTTGTTCAATTCTGTTTGTACTATGCAGTATATATATCTATCATTATTTTCTCGAAAACCTAGCCTTATTTGAAGAATTCTGAGTCCTGAGCTTACATCGTATGTAGATAATTTCATAAATAGCTACATAATCTTAAAATAATTACTAAAGCTCATGTACCTTTCTCTTTCTTCTTTTTTGAAAATGTGTCGAAAAACGTATACAAATAGTGAACACGCGCGAATACAATATTTTCCCATATAACTATATCATTTTCCGTGCAAAATAATATGAAGTGTAAAATATAATAAATTACTCAATAACTAATGAAAGAAAAACGGGAAATGTATACTGGAAATTTGACACTAGAATGATGAATTGTTTGAAAAATATGTTATGACATGCATACTACATTCTCGCCTTGAGAAGTATCAAAATAAAAGTCATATTTTTCGAGCTCTCGTTTAAAAAAAATAATTGATTTTCCAAAACAGCCAAATAGAAAGATTGATATGAGTTTGCATTAGTGTATTTGTGTATTATAGGCGGGTACTGTATACGTGTAAGTGTAAGTAAGTATATGAAAATGGTGTGCTGGATAAGTATTTATTTTTTATCATTTCAACTCAGTCGTCAAATCGGTTTCGTGAAAATGTTACCTATTAAGAATTGACAGGTATCGATATCTGATGGTTTATTGTTGAGGCGGCTATGAGCAATATTATCCTTTCAAGTATCTATACTAGGGTGCCAGAAAAATTTTGAATTTCGATTTTTTTCTATGCTATCTCCTAAAAATGTTCCTTTGGGCTTCAAAAAGACCCTCAAAAATTTTCAGCTCGAAAAAATAATTTTAACCCGTGGCGACTTGAGCTTAAAGTTTCACATAGTAACACTTACATAGCCTCATGCCACTAGATGTATTGAATTACAAATTATTAAAAAAATCTTTACCAACAAATATAAACCAAATGTATTAAATTACTCGTAGGTACCGCTCTGTCTGTCTAAATTTTTTAAATCTGATACACGTGTTACCAATACCATGCATCACATTACATCAATACAGAGGAATACCTCTTTGTGCGGACCTCAACTTCACGCAACGTCACAAAAAAAAAATGCAAATATTAATCATATCAGCGATGCATCTGCAATTTTCAACTTTTTCAATATAGCATCCACGTGTACGAGCAACACTGCATTTGGATCGTCTGTGCATTATATTCATTTTGGTCTATTCAGAAGGTCCGAACAACGAACGTGAAGTTTTCCACTATACACATCCCAACGATTGAGTGTATGTAATTTTTAGTCAATACGTCGTTGATCGGACTCGCTCGACAAACATTCTAAATCTTTTTTTTTTTTTTTATCGAATATCACATTCCTTAGCTATTTTATTGAGTCAAAACGTTGTGCGGACATTTGGCAGGTCCGCACAATGTTTTTGATCCAAGCATGGTATATGAAAATTCAAATACGTTTCCAAACAACGTATGGTTGGGATGAAAAAAACAACTGGTCAAAATTCCAAAGGCTTGTTATCTCCGAGTTTTGAAGGCGCTAAATCCATTTGAATCCTAACACTCATAGGGATTACAAGGAGGCGGGGTGGGGTAAAAATTCAAGCGTTATTTTTTTTGAGTGGGGTATCAAAATCTATAGTATTAGACCTTCTGATTTTGAATTTAGCTAAGCGAAATGTTGTGGCGACAACGAAGAATATAGGTGATTGAACAGAGCAGTCCAGCAGTGTTATTGTAGAGGCAGAGAAGCCTACCTTGACCAATCCTGCAATGAAATACAGGAACACGCAAACTGCAATGAGACGAGTGCAGTTTGCAAGAAAATACGTCAGATTGCTAGAGATTTCAAACGTAGAACTCGCGAGATCGAGAAAGATGATGACACAGTTGTGTGGGATTCTAAAGTAATCCTGGACAGCTGGAAAACATACTGCAAATGGTTGTACCAAGACAGTAGAACACCGGAGATGAACCAATAGGTGTCTGCGGTCGAAGTGACAGGTGAAGATGAGCCAAGCATCCTACTTGATGAAGTAAGGGAGGCGGTGAATGCGATGAAGAAACGCAAAGCAGCTGGTTGCGATGGTATTGAAGCTGAATTGTGGCAGGCTCTTGGTGAAAGCGGAATCAAAGCAGTATGGCAACTCTGCAGTGTGATATGGCAGAGTTGTAAATGGCCTACTGAATGATGTAAGTTGGTGCTGATTTCCTTGCATAAGAAAGGAGATGCAAGATTATACTCTAATTATCGAACAATCACTCTAATTCCGCACAGCAGCAAAGTCAAGTTATGAATCCTGAACAACCGGATCAAGTCATTGGAAAAAGCTTTTCAAAGTTCTGAGAGAAATGGGAGTCCCGGCTCATATAATAGATTTTGTGGAGTTCCTATATGAGTTCAATTCTATGGTGGTGAGAATTGATGGTGAAGAATTTGAAGCTTTTCTTAGGCAGAGCAGGGGGTGTGTCAAGGATGCATATTGTCCCCGCTGTTATTCAACACCTATGGTCAGCATATAATTCGCGAGGCTCTTGAACATTGGACTGGTGGTATTTTTACTAGAGGAAGAAGAATTTATTATCTGTGATATGCAGACGATACCAACTTGATTGCTGCGGATGAAAAAGAAATGGCGGAGCTCGTCAACCTGGTGAAGATAGCCAGCGAAAAACTTGAATTTTGTGTTAATGTATCAAAAACGAAAGTCATGGTGGTGGATTGGGTCAAGTGCCTTCCAGTTTCTATAGTTCTGAGCGAATACGAAAAGGTCAACGCTTTTGTATATATAGGCTCTATCATCAAAACAGATGGAGGCTCATCGGCAGAAATACGGCACCGAATCGCTTTGAGCAAATCAGCTATGACCAGATTGCGTAATGTCACATGTAATAACAAGATCTGCAGGAAGACAAGGAAGAGACTTAGACTTATACAATCACTTGTTTTCTCAGTTTTCCTATATGGCGCGGAAACATGGACAATAAAGGTGGATGATAAAAGAATAATCGACGCCTTTGAGATGTGGGTCTGGCGAAGGGCGCGACGAACCAACATTTCAATGGTCAACAAAATACAGGAGCCAGTCAGGTTATGTATTTTATGCGAGAGATGCATTGTAGGGTATTTTGGTCATGTGACCTGGAGAGAAGTCAGAAATCTCGAAAAACACATTTTCTTTGGTAAAGCCCCTGGTAAAAGAGGGAAAAGAAGATCTCTGACCAGGTGGTTTGACATCATCAAAGCGCGAATGTGCTGTGTGGTAAGAGCTGCTTCAAAGGCACAGGATTGTGATAGATGGCCCGTTCTTTTAAGTGCAATATGGTCGTAAGTGATTGAGACCTACTGATGATGATGAATTTCAAATTCGAAGGTGATTTGGCTCATATTGTAATGGAGGTTGCATAACAGCAGAAGAAAACTTTGAATTTTACAATTTTACTTCAGGAGAATCAATGAATGTGTTTTTTGACTTGCTAGTTGTGGTGCCTAGCGTGATGGGAATCTTTAGACAAAAGAAATGATTTTGTGTTCAAATGCGTTTTTGGATGAATACACATGTAATCTTATGTAAAAGATGTCAAAAAATGTCAAGACAGCTGTACTGTAATTAGCTAATGTAGAAGGTATCCTTTCATGCACTTTATCAATATCACCCACCAATTTTTCATGCAAGAAAAAATCGAAACACTTCAGTAATATTTTTTAAAGAGTCAAAAATGCACAATGTTGCCACAAATATCAATATAATTGGAAGAGTAATCATATACTCCATAATTTTACATATATTTGGTTTTTTACTTACCATTACGTCTGAAAGTTAAAATCGCCTATTTTGTAAAAAGTAACAAGTTGTAGCAAAATATTGATGAAATATATGAAGTATACCTTTTAAATGAGTAAATTTCAGTAAAACTGTCGTGACATTTTTCAACATTTTTTAGTTAATGCTTCGCGTATTCTGAAAACTAAGTATGCGATAGTACTTACTTCAAACATCGATTATTCATCCAAAAATGCATTCAAATACAAAATTGAAGAGAGCATAAAAAATTCTTTTATGAAATACTTCAAATTTTTGTGCATAGATAATCCATTATTACCTTACTACGAATTTTCAACTGAATTTTAATAATTTTAAACAATAATTTTATTTTGAAAAACAACTTGGATGATTTTCAATATATCTTGTATGTTAGTATATTTATGAAATTTCTAGGTCAAATCGCCACGTGTTAAAATTTTTTTTTGAGCTGAAATTTTTTGTGGGTCTATTTGTGCCTTGAAGGAACATTTTTAGGGGGTGGCACATTAAAAAGTTGAATTTTTTCTGCACTGTAAACGGGCTGGCACCCTAATCAATGCGTATTATAGTGTTGGTGCATATGTGTAGGTAACTAGGTCTACTTATACATTACGTAGTGTACCGCATTTTGCACATGTATCTTAATCTTTAATGCACCCAATTCCAATATAGTGAAAAGGTATGTAATGTTTGAATTTCTTCTTTTTTTTTTTTTATCTGCGTCATTATATGTATGGTCGAAAATTATTACACCTACTTCAGCTGCAAAATACAACATATACGTAGACGCGGAAGTACGTAGTATACGTACGAGTATTTACGATATACGTAGTAAGTACACACATATTTTGTCAGCAATGCCTGCGTGGCGGTGCAGATGTGTAGTAAAGTTCTTAGTTTTTGTTTAAAATGAAATATTGGACCATTACAACTTATTCGGTATTGTATATAGGTTGAAAGTCAGTAAAAGCTTGTACGATGTATGGGTGACGTTTAAAGCACGTATCGTATTAATAATTTCGTTGCTGGCGTTACCGTATACTCCAGCACAATATTACAAACTCGACCGTACGTTTTAAAAATAATTCAAAAGAAAGTAAATAAAAGTCTAGGCTGAAATTTATCGTGGTGACATTTGGAAAAAGTTGGCATTTTTTATGCTAAAAACATTTAGCGTTATTTTTCCATACAATTCTTCATATTTTTGAACAACTTGAAGAAGGAAAAGGCTTAGGTATGTCTCTTAGTGGTTTTGATTTATTAAAAGCAATAAATGTTAGGGGGTAATAAATTTCAAGTAGAAATATGTTTGTTCGTTCTCCCCCACCCCTTAACTCTTTCGAACGGTGTAAATATAGTTTTCAAAATGATACAACACCACAATGAGTGCCAATTCATTGTATACATGGTTACATACATGTCTTTGTATATATTGTACGTATAAATAAATGTACCTGTAGGTATACTCGGTGTAGGTATAAAGTATGTGTTTAGGTAGGTAGATAGGTAGCTAGTCAGCTAGCTAAATACATATGATGTAGTTGTTGGCCTGGCTAGCCATAGCTAAGTATAATATCTACCTTCGTACGTAGTTACACACAATAACCGCGTAGATTATTTATGAATTGACGATACGATAATTACATACATTTGGTGGTTATTCTCAATCGTTAAAAATTCCATTTGCATATGTTATTTACCTTTTGCATACTGTATGTGTATGCTCGGCCAGAGAAAGGTATTAAGGTGAATAAATGCTAAGCCTTTTCTATCGGCTGGACCAAAACCATAGGAGGTGAGTGTTCGTGCGTTGCGAAACTAAATTACGAAATAATACCGCCGGATTAACATTTTGAAGAAAATCCACATTGCTACGGGTTTCAAACGTGATATAATTACAATCTATTAGAATATTCTATTTATAGTTCGATAAATCCATAACGGATTTGGCCGCAGCAAATATATGCCCAACTATGTATGAGAAATGCATTCGCTGCAATGAGATTTCATGAAAAGTTGAATTACAATAATAGGAACAGATGTGAATTTACGTGCCTATAGTAAAATCGGAAACTGGGTGTAGATGTGTATAAAGCATTTTTTTTTTAATTTATTCTAAGGTTCAGAATTCAGTTAATTATTTTTAAAAAGTTATGAAAATAAAAAAAAAATTAATACGTGGATTTAATTAGTGCCCTCAATTAGCCTACTCTTGTCTTGCTGGAAATATTTTTTGAAATGTTTTTAGTGTGAATTTCATAAAACGAAATTTTTAAACAAATATGCGTGGTATCTGCTTGATCTAAATCAGAAGTTTTAATATCCTTGATCTAATAGGACAAGGCATATAAGTATAGCAGTGTTCAATTAAAAAAAAAAACATTTTTCGAACAAGTAAGTATCTTTAGTGATTCTCACTCAGTAAAATTCATCTTCATTACCAACTAAACTCATGTGACCAATTTGTGCATTCTCCTAGTTTAAGATGTTGGAAAACCTTAGCTCATTACGGTCTATCAATGAAGTGGGGGGGGGGGTGATAGTAGTGATGGTGGTGGTGTCGTCCAAAATCGCTTATTGTATATTTAGGAGTGGAGAAACAGGAGTTCTTTAAGTAGTGACTTTGACCTTGAAAAAATTGGTTCCTCGCTTAGTGCCTCCATTTAAATTGAGTTAGGCCGCTGAGAAAAGAGTGTAGATTTATGCAAGTATTTTAGATGTGCTTTTTGCAGATTTCGACTTCTCAAGTAAGTACCAGAGTGAGCTGAATTTTGCTGTTTTTGGAAATCTGCAAATGTTGGGATCACATTACTTGCTAAATGACCTCAAAAAGATGTGGTAAACAATTTAGCCCTTCAACTAGATTTTTTAAACTTAAAAACTCCTTTAAAGCTTGAAAATTTTCAAACATTTTTACTGATTCGAATGAATTTTTTTTTTAATTTTTTCCGAAAATGGAATTATTATACATATTTGAACTCAAAATGATCATTGTTGAAAGATTGTTGTCATTTCCCCTTATTTTCAGAAATTTTTTAAAATATCACTTTTTGCATTTTTTTAGGATTTTCTAAAAAACCACGAAGGAAATTCTTTTTGGGAAACATGAATTTTGGATAATTAAGAACGAAATTTCAATTTTACCCGTCATGGATGATATTTCGTTTTTTCAAAGGTGTTTAAAAAATAGTTTTTTCGTGTTTTTTTCAAGAACTTTTTCACATCATGTAATTTTTTTTTCACTAAATTCTTGGTAAAATAGACCGAGTACTTTTATCTTCATCTCTTTAAGATCTGTTTTCCGCAATTCTGCCCTTTTCAGGGGCTCTGAATTGGTATTCCAACGTAGTATAAATGGTTCAAGAAAGAAGAAAAAAAATGGAAAAATTGCTTTTCAGGGTCTAAAATAGATGAAATATGTTCCTTTCCATAACTTTTTTTTTGAAATGTATTTTTCAATTTTTTACAAATTTATTTAAAAACAGGTGGAAGATAAGCATTTGTGAGTTACCGTGAAACATAGTCCATGAGGGATAAAACTGAAATATTGCGTTAAATAATTTAAAATTAATGTCCTAATTGGGGAGTTACGCGAGAAACAAACTCAAAAAAACTCAAAAAATAAGAATAAACGACCAAAAAATCACATTTTTGTGGCTGTGAGGGGTGCAATGGAGTTGAAAGGTTGGACCCCCAAAAAGCACATTTAGGGCATCTACTAAATGTATATACCAAATTTCAACTTCATAGCTCTTTGTAGTGGGGAGATAGAGGAGGAACAGTCCTTTTCAAGATCAAAAAGGGGGAAACCCTCATATCTCCCCTCTTAATTAACCTAGGAGGTCGATGTTTGGATATGTTGTACAATTTTACGTTCCCTATCAATTGTCTTAAAAATGAGCAATTTTTTGTGTTTTTGACCCCCTTCCCCCGACCTTCCTCGCCCAAATTAGGGCATAACTGAATTTTGACCGAAGGTCATTCCGCATTATATATATCTAATCCACCGCCAAACTGAGCCGACTAACCGAATTGGAGCAATTTTGGTCGGTGTCGAGCGGAGTAAATGATTTTAATGTTCGAGTAAAAATAAAAATAAAAATCTCTCATGACTAAATATCGTCTTAACGGTCTTCTAGGACCCCAAAACGGATTCTGTTGAATTCCCGCCCCCCTCACCTGACATTGGTCGATAATTAGCCTGGTTTTCATTGACAATATGGCATGGAAAGTCAAGCTATTAAATTCAGAGATTCGGAGGGAGGAATTCTGATCCTTCCGGCTCCGACTCCAAGGTTTTTGATTCAAGTCTCTTCGGCTCCAGGTTCACAATTTTCAAAAGTACCTTCGGCTCCGGGTCTAAGATTTTCAGTTCAAGTCCTTCTGGCTCCGGCTTCAAAAAAAATCGATTGGAGTGGCCCTCCTTCCTCCACTCCGGATCGCTGGTTATGATGTAAAAATATTCTGCATTTCATAGACTTCACTTTTCATCGGAATCATGTGATTTTAAATACACTAGGTAGAAGTCCTGTATCAGTGGAGGCAGCTTTCATATGGCATATGTAGCAATATACTACACGTAGAAAAAGTTTACTATACCAAAAAAATTTTTCATTAATCAATTTTTTCAAATGAGTACTTTGAATCAACATCGTCTACAGATTTAACCTAAGAAAGTTTCATTCGCATCCCTTTTTCCTCTTATTCAACCAGTTTGTTCGCAAAGATGTACTGAAATTAGAGATATAGGAGAAAGTTATTTCCAGCCCCTCCCCCTCAGTGTGACCCAGTTCAAACGTTGAATATTTTTCCTACGTACGGAAATAGTTCCCATCTCTTCACATCGACGCCTTAACATCCTTTCAACAAACCCCCATACAGACCGAATTTTGAATCAAATAAGTAAGTACAGTACATATCAAATATGTCTATAAACTTTTTCGAGAAAATTAGAAGAATTTTAAGAAATTTTAAGAGTTTTTCGCGTATACCCTACTTATGACTGTAGCCAAGTATTTACAATGGAATAAATAAATAGTGGAAAAAATATTCACGTCGAGTCTACAATATATTTTCTTTGTATAGAAGAAAATGGTAATAACTGTAATTCAGTGGCTCATTCACTATTTTCTTTTGTATTGTTTTGTTTTGTTAGCCCTGAAACCATTTTATGTATGAAACTCTTTAGCAAACGTGTTAACTTCTTATTCATTCTATTTTAAAATTTTTATGGACTGTGAACATGGAAGATGAAAATAAATAGAACTATTGTTAAAATAATCGAAAAAAACTTTTCAAACTGAAAAAGAAAATACCATTTAAACAATACGAGTGGCGAAGATTTTTACAAAATGTCAAATTTTCAATGCTTTTTATACGTTGAAAAATGTTGTAAGAATATGGTCCACTGATTTTAACGTTGATCGTTGATCAAAAACTCTTCGCAAGTATTAAACGTGTAAGTAGATAAGTATATCTGCCCAGTAATGTACACTTAATTCAAATTAAAAGTATCGTCAAAATAGAGCTCAACTTGATAATTCGTCAATATAGAGTAAATCAAAAATAACGTACTAAAGTGTTCAAACTGAAAAACACTTTCAAACAGTTATTGAACTTGATCATAAACAAAGTAAATATTGTATGTAGTATGCGAGAAGGGGGGAGTAAAATTTACTGTACCTGTACAGTATACTCACTAGCTATTGGATAGACTATCTATTAGTTGGGCACACTATTACGAACATTCTTGGTCATGCACAATCGCCAGTTTTCGTGTTCAATTTCGCATACACCAGACAGTCCACAGGGAAATTACAGTGATGAAAATTATTTCTAAGCGTTTTGTAAACATTCGGCATTATGCTTATGCAGCCTGACCTTCAATTGAACGTGAATGTTATTGCAGCCGAATATCGTGGTTTTCTCGAGAAATGATTCTCAAGCTGAACATTATTTTTCCAATAGATGTCTCGCATATCAGATCGAATTTTTCATTTGTCACTCTTTTGCCTGATTTTCTTTCATATTGTCAGTGAAACTCAGGCTCTTATGAGCTATTGTACTATGGCCGATGGAGGAGGGAGTTTCAACGATATCTATTTTGGGTTCCTAAAAACCGTTAAAACCATTTTTGATCATGTTAGATATTTATTTTTTTTACTTAACTCCCCCTCACCCCCGGAAACTAATAATTATTTATTCAACTCGATACTAACCAAAATCAATCTGATTTAGGAGCTCCGATTGACTGAGAATTTAATGTATATAAGTGGGGACGACCTGAGATCGAAATTTAGTTATGATTAAATTTAAGGGAGGTAGAGCTGAGGGGCTGGAAATTATGGAAATTTTTCATTATTTGGCCACTCAATAGTTGACTAATCTATCGCAAAATTAGCCTCGTACGTTGATTAGGAGGGAAGATAAATGAACCATTTTATCCTCTTTTATTTTACGAAAATCAGGCTCAAGGAGCAACACATTTGGGATGTTTTTTTGTACTAAACGTAAATGTTGTTATAGGTCAGGTTTTATCTCTCTAGTTTTCTCTCACCTATGCGCACTCTTTGAATTCTTGATTTCGGTATCTTTTCATTTATTAACATGTTGATTCCTACAATCTAGATGATTTTATCATTAAATTGTGAAGTGTTGGTTGCCACATGTGTGACTGTGCGCGGTATTATTTTAATACCAAAGCGGTATTATTGTGTATGATGCTCACTTGCTCAGTTTACCTTGCTGAAATTTGATTTGTACCCTGGAATACCGAATATGGTTTCTTCGCGTCATCGAACAAATTTAATTATAAAGTTTAAATCAGTACATTATGATTTTTAACAGATGTGACACAATTCGTGACAGATGTCAAGCGTCGAAAAGTTGTACACACGCATTCAGGCGATAAGCATCTGGATGTGGTGCGGTGGCCAACGAAATACGCGCGTTGATCTTAATACATACAAACATATATATTCTCGAGAATGTGAATGTATGCTGGGTTAACAAAAGTATCTTATATTTGGTATTCGATTGAACTTGCGCAAGGACCCAATCTTCTCATCCTACAAGAAAATGTTGTGTTTTCCTATCCTAAACTGCCGTTGTAGTTTTCATTTCTTCTGATAAATTGTAATAGGTCGTGAATCTGTGATAAAAATTCATATTTTTTGACTAAATTTTTTAAACGCACAAAACTAACTCAAAGTTCATAAATTTTCATAAATTTTCAAAAAGTGGAATTGTGATAATAATTATACTTATACAAAAAATTATCATTATCAGCAAATTTTCGCCATTTCCTCTTTTTTCGGTAGTTTTTAAGAAATTCTCCTTTTTATGTTTTCTCGCCATTTTCTGAAAAAATAAGAAGAAATTTTTTTGAGAAACTTCTTCCTGAAATGGATGTAAGACATCAATTTCAGATGATTTAGGGCAGTATTTCAATTGTAAATACCATCAATGATTTTTCAAGGGTGCTTGAAGTGTTTTTTGGACTTTTTTCAAGAATTTTTTTGTATCGTAAAAATTTTCAATGGACCAAGTACATTTACCTTTATTCATTCAAGATTAGTTTTCATCGCTGAAACCCTTTTCAGGGATTCTCGATAAGATATGTCAATGTACAAAAATACTGTATAACTGGTTCAAAAAATGACAAAAAAATGAAACATTGTTTTTGACGGTCTAAAATAGATAAAATATCATGTTCCCACCAATTAAATTTTTTTTAAATGTATTTTTCAATTTTCTACAAATTTATTTTATAAAAAGTGAAAAATGACTACTTTTGAGTGCCCTTGAAAAATCGGAATGAAAGATAAAATTGAAATATTTCATTTAATCATCAAAAATTGATGTCCTATTTCTATTTCAGAAAGATATTTCTCAAAAAAAATGCCTTCATAATTTTTTTGGAAAATGTGAAAAAACGCAAAAAGTGGAATTTTTTAAAAACCTCTGGAAAAAAAAGGGAAGTGATCAAAATTTGCGAACAACGATAATTTTAGGTACAGATATGTTGTGTACCGAGTGTGTTGCATTAACCTCCCTTTCCTTATACCAATGATAAATCAACTTATGAGACTTACATGTATAATGGTTGGCATACCCAAAAAATCGAAGTGGCTGAGATATGCTATTTTCAAAATTTCATTTTCATCGAAACCTGTCGTTTACTTCGAAAATTCATAGAAAAAAAATTACTGACGATAAAAATTTGCTGTTTGCTCTAAAACATAGTATCTACCCTCAAGTATGTGTGGTATTAATACAGAGAGAAGGGATGAAGTATTTTGTAATATATGATAAAATACCTATATAAAAACACGATAAAAAATTTTTTACTTTTATTTGTTTTTTGTGAATAACTTATGAAAAGGCTATTATGAGCTCCTTATTAAAAAAATTGTCAAGTGAATGGGAGAACACCTTCAACTCAGTGGTTGGCGTGGTAACACTGAATGTTGTATTCATGCAGAAAAAAAATACTAACTAAAGAAAAAAATTTTTTAGTAATTTTAGAACAAAAATTAGAAAAAAAATTTGGAGGTAAATGCAAGAGAAACAGGACGACTCACCATCAGGCATGGAATATGAGTGAAAGACTATGGTAAAAAAAATCAACAGTGGGGATGAAGTGGTTTGCAAAGTGTGAAGATATGTGTATAAAACAATTTAGTTGGAAAATTTCAACTTTTTTAGTTTTTATGGGTACCTTTTGAAAAAGCTATTAAAAAAACCTCATTAAAAATTTTCGAAATGAACGGGAGAGCACCTTCCATTTAATGTTTGAGGTAGTAACTCTGAGGGTTGTATTTATACATAGAAAAAAAATACCAATTAAAGAAATCAATTTTTCAGTAATTTTTGAATTAAAAAAGAAAAAAAATTAATTTTGAAGATAAATGAGAGAAGAACGGAACAATTGCACCACAAAACAAGGAATATGAGTGAGAGGCTGAGGTAAAAAAATCAGGAGTGGGGATAAAGTAGCTTGTAAACTGGGACGATAAAAATATTAAAAAATTAATTGAAAATTTTCAATTATTTTAGTTTTTTTTTGCGGTAGAATCTGGAAAAGCTATTGTGAGCTTCTTACTGAAAAGTCTTTAAAATGAGTAGCAGTGCATTCTTCACCTCATATCTTGAGCAGAAATCTTGAAGGTTGCTTCCCAACGGAGAGAAAAAATATTTGGAATGTTATAATATAGAAAATTATATACCTACTTTTGAGGAAAAAATTGATAAATTTCAAAATTTCATATTTTTTCTCTGTTCAGAAACTTTTTTTAAAAAAAATTTTCAAAATGAGCGACAGGTTTAAACATACAAGAAATTCTGAAAATTAAATATCTCAGCCCCTTCGATTTTTTGGGTATGCCGACCATTATACTTCTAAGTCTCTTGAATTGATTCATCGTTGATATAAGGAAAAATAGGTTAGTGTGAAACACATACAATTATTTCATTTTCAGAAAAAATTTTCAACTTTTTTTCGATTTCTTTGAAAATTTTTGAAAATTACGGACTTTAAGTGATTTTTGCAAGTTTGAAAAATTGAGGTAGAAAGCTGAAACTTTTACCACATCATTTTGAGATGAGGTGTTATTTCACAACTATTGTGACTCGGCCGCTAGCAAATTTAAAAAAAAGAACAATATTTGGGCCAGCCTATTATATACTTGGGTTAAGGTACACCAGCGTTCGCACTTAATTGCAATTGAAAATGCACCCTTCGCTTGAATGTATGCATCTTTTTTTCTGACGCGTTAAAATAACGTCAACTTTTATTATACTGTTCGTTTATTAAACTCTTCTCATCTCGCAGTTAATTACTGAGGCAAATAAAGTGTCGGATAAAATTGCAATATCCTTACTTTATTTATGGCCGAATCCCCGAATCGACAAAATTATAGGTTAAAATAATTCTGGCGCTGTTTTATGACTTTAGTCACATGTACCTACCACCTAGTTATAGTACCTATATGTAGGATAGTTTTAAATATGTCCCTTGACTCTGAGGTAACGACTTGGAATGAAAGGGGGCGGTAAAGTAAAATAAAAGTAAAGTTATACTCGGATAGTGATTTTTTATATTTCAAAGTATACATATACGATACAAACAAGAAGGCGAATCTTGTTCGATATTTGCCTAAAAAATATATTCGCGACAAGTTGACGCATCGATAGATTCTACCTATACATTATATAACTTGAACGAGCGAATTTTTAAAACTTTTATTCCCATAGAAAAGTGTTATCCTCTCAAAGAGGTTATTTCAAATACCATAACAGTTTTTGTTGTAAACGAAGAGCTGTCGCGTAAACATAACAAGCATCGAAAATAACAAAATTTGTTCTGTGGAATTGAGTATTTACATAAAAAACCTTTTTCCGATTTCTCTTCTTCTTTTGCCTAAATAAAAATATTTTCTAGTTATCGAGTTTTACCTGAAAAATTAAATTATCTCGTTGCGTATATATTTCAACACGTATTCATTTTCAATTTTTTTTTCTCAGTCATGAAATTTAAATTGAAAATATCGCGCGGTATGAGATATGAATCGTCCTGCAGTTGAAAGTACGTACACGTATAGATATCTATTGAGAACTATCAGGCGAAAATATCTTCATATTTTGCTAGTTAGTATTAGCACTTGCTGCCTATACCTTCGTGCTATCTATCTACCCTAGTGCCTGCTGCCTTTTCATATGTATTTATGTTTGCAGTAATATAACGAGGATACAAAATTACGTGGGATGTGTGTGGAACTTATAAACCGTAGATAGTGTTTTTCGTAATACGACCAACAAGTGACGTTTTTTTAATGGCAGTTGTAACGGCCAAAGTTTTTTGTATGGGGCATCGCTATATATTTGCTGCCGGTGGCAGATATTATTTTTAGTACAAATTATACCAATACTGATGATTTAGGTTTCGTGCGAACGGAAATTGATAACTTTATCGTTATAACGTTAATTTTTCTGCAGCACGGCCACGAATTACGAAGGAAACTGGAGTTTTTACGTTGGAGTGAATTTTTTTTTCGAACTTCTGAAAAATACGCCATACTATACCATATTTCTTGTGGAAAAATTCTCTCAAATTGGAGTTTATTATTTCGAAATTTTTTTAAAATACCAAATACAGGTAATCAATGGCTAAAAGAGAGGAGAGTGATGTATTGCTGTAATGATTATAGAATTTTCTCATGAAAATTCGTGACATGGTTCGATTAGTGAAAATTCTTGCAGGATAGGTGAAAATTGAACCAACAGTGTTATTAGAAATTTTTGAAAGAAGGGTCGAAATTTTTTTGTGTGATGAAATGAATTATTAAATTTTTTGTGAAGTATGTACTATGGTAGGCCAAATTTTGCGGGTCACGATTGTTATGAAATGACCTCAAAAGGATTTGGTAAAAATTTCAGCTCTCACAGTCAATTTTTTAAACTTGCAAAACTCACGTACAGTTCAAAAATAAAAAAAAAATCTAAGAAAATTTGAGTTTTGAAAGTTTAAAAAATTAAGCTGTGGAGCTAAACTTTTTACCTCATCCTTTTGAGGTTATTTCGCAACTTTTGTGACCTCGTTTGCAGACTTAGACTTCCAAAAAAAAAAAACAACCTTAAGTAAGTTTTTTGACTTGTAAAAATGAAAGAAAAAAGTACACTGCTTTGCGCTGTTGGTTAATTCAAATTTTTATTCAAATGTTTAGCTTTGGTGAATTTTTATATGTATTTATATGGCATAGAAAAAATAATGTTGGTAGAGTTCAATTCACGGACGAAGATAACTCAAATTTTTAGAGGGGCCAAGCCATTTATCTTTATTGCAAAAAAATTCAAAAAATAAGAAAAAATAACCAAAAAACCATATATTTGGAGCTGTGAAGGGGTGAAATGGGACTGAAAGGTCGAGACTTCCAAAAGGGACATTTAGAGTCCTCCATTAAATGTACATACCTAATTTCAACTTCTTAGCTCATTTTGGTGAGGAGATAGGGGAGAAACAGTCTTTTTTCAAGGTCAAAAAAAGAAAAAACCCTCATATTCCCCCTTCTAATCGATCTACGAGGTTGATTTATGGATATAATTTTATAATCTCATCTTCAATCCCTACATGCTAATTTTAAATCCGCTAACCCGATTTGTAGAGGAAAAATGCTTGTGATAAACGACAA
Source organism: Ferrisia virgata (assembly GCA_900060175.1). Taxonomy (NCBI): domain Eukaryota; kingdom Metazoa; phylum Arthropoda; class Insecta; order Hemiptera; family Pseudococcidae; genus Ferrisia; species Ferrisia virgata. The sequence goes on from FIZR01026192.1 coordinate 20,376, forward strand.
AAACCACTCAAAAAATAATCCTTTCAGCACTACGCTGTGAAGAGGTGTAAAAGGGCTGAAAAGACGACATTTTCAAAAGGTACATCTGGTACCTCTACGAAATTTACGTATCAAATCTTAGCGCACTAGTTTAACTGACAGAAGGAAGGAGGAGTTGAGATAGTAAACAAGTTTTTTCATGATCAGATTGGAGGAGATTTCATACATCTCCTCTTTTAATTGATGCATTAGGCTGATTTTTGAACGTGTTATAGAGCTTTTAATTTTTTATGAACGAGTTCAAAAATGAAATTTTTTTACTATTTTTGTCCCTCACCCCGCGCCGTGCCCTCCATCAAATTTGGACATAATCCAATTTTAACCCATGGTCATCTTAAATTACATATATGGATGTACTATCCAAGTTTTTCACCAATTTAAGACAATTGGCAGAATTTAAACGATTTTGGTCGGTATTAAGCTGAGGAAATTACCTAAGTTGGTGGAGATGGGGGTGCAAATGAGAAAAAATAGTCGTATTCGGCATAACCAGTCTTTAATGCTCCGTTAAACTCTCAAAATGGATATTTTAACACTCTCTCTCCCCTCTCAGGTTCCCATATTCGCAGAAGATTGATAGTCCTTCCTTAATCTCAAAGAGGAGCTTTGGATCGTCAGGATACCTCTATTTAGCTGCACCATTGAAGTAAACTTTTTTCATATAAAACTGTACCGAGTTAATTCACATAGGTAATACAAAACGCCCATAAAAACTCGATGTGTATATTATAACTCTTGAGAGAAAAAAATTGGTTTTATCAAGTTTATTGTAATGATGAAAGTTATCAAAATTGAGTTTTCTCAAGGGCGAATACATTAGGTCCTTTTTCCATCAGCACAGGAATGTCTTTTCGGTCCTTTATTCCCTTTGTGGTGTACATACAAGATCGCGGTTGTCGAACTTCACACAAAAAAAAATGTATGCTTTTATAACAGTCATGGTAAATTTATATTATATAACGGTTAGAAAAATACGCTGGCTAAAAAGTATACGTTTAAAAAAAAAAAGAATACTTATAGTTTAGTTGTAATTATGAAAAAAAAACTCGATTTGAGCGACGTTGAATTAATGCGATATAAAATTTTACGGTTCGATATTTTTTATGCTGTGTAATGGAGAAAAAAAACTCTACCAAGATTTTAATACCTTGAGAAAATTTCTAATGTTTCGAGATGTTTTAACAAATTGTCGTGTTTGTTTAATGGATTCTAATGCACTCGTATAATCTCATTAAATGTAAATTATTTTCTTTGTTTGAATTAATTTAAGAAAAAAAGTAATATGGTTTCTAACAATTACTTGAAAAACTGTGTATTCATGTACAGCAATAGTGCAGCAGATTTTGGTGGCTAGGTTTCCTTTGTGGTGGATTTTTGCGAGTAATTTTAGTTCTGTATCGCATGGCTTATTCCAACTTAATTTTATTCAGTGTTCTCGTAATGTATAATTATTCACCATAAAGAAATATAATATTTAAAATATTGCTTCTTTGTTGGAATAATTTACATAATATAAATTCGGAGTTTCGATATTAAAATTTAAATGTACTCGTAGAATTTACCTGTATATGCAGATATATATTTTTTTTTTAGAGAAAAATGCTTCTTTTTCCTTTTGAAAAAAAAAACAAGGTGTTAACGTTGATTTCTTAGCTTTCTGTCGCTTTTCAAAATAAAATAATATAAAACTGAACATCATTTTGTTGGTAGATTTGAATACCTTTCTAAATAGGTACTTGTAAAAAATTGGTACTTGTCAACTCTCGAACGATGTTGTAACAGTTTTTTGCTTGACTCGTAAGTTACTTTCTGTTTGTTTATTTTTCCATCTCAAGATGCTGGTACCAGGTACTATCCACTTTCACTTCTTACTCAATTTTTCAATTTTTTGCGACCATACTTCAAATTTAGTTCAGTGAAATGGATGCATGATGATGGTAAACTTGAGGTATTTTAATTATTACTTTGTTAACTGTACATGCGCCATTCTCCTTCCTTAATTGAATTTTGAATTAGGCAGTGACTATAGACAAGAGATGGATTAATTTTTTTTGGGAGGGGGGGGGTGGTTAAGCCTCGTATCTTCATTTTTAATGCAAAAATGTCTCATTCTGTTGTTGATTCATTTAGTGCGGACGGAGCGAAGTGAGGACGAAGATTTTGCAAAATATCAAGAGTGAAAGGTCTAAAAATGTGCATTCAAAGGGATTTTTTACCCCTTTAATATTGATATTTTACTGTTTTTTGTCGCACAAATTTTCACTTAATTAAATTTTCTTGTAAACATAGGAAGGAAGGGGAGGTTAGCTCAACATTTAAGGGCTCATAAGCCCCCTCATCTTATGCTAGTAAACAAAAGCTGAGAGCTAGCGAGGGATTGGTCAGAAGTATCCATCGCTAATCGCACAAATGGATGTCTATCATGTAGTATTCCAGGCCCCTACCTATGCGTAATACTTTTTTTGCCCGGCACAGAGCTAGTTTTGGCAGTATTTCCAACGTTGAAAAGGTGATATCATAGTCTCTTCATTATTTCATATTTAAAAAATAATGATATAACTGTTGGGTAGATATGGATGAAATGAGTAAAAATGGTCATATGAGCTTGTTGCCTAACTCAAAATTTGAAGGAGCTGTGTTCAAAAATCGTCAAAATTGAAAGAACCGCGTGGTATGTGAATTATAATTTACATCTTATTCAGTATTAATAGCAGTGAACGTAAAATATATCGATTTTAATCTAGAAAGACTAAAATTAAATTTATCAGGTAGGGGATGTGAAATTTTTAATTGCACGACCCTCTCAATTTTGAAGATAGGTAAATTTTGTATAGAACAATTTTTGTTCAACTTGAGGTGAATATTTTTTAGAAAATTTTTACAATTTTAAATCACTGATCCTTCAAATTGTACGTTAGGCAACTTATTCATTCGACCATTTTTACTCATTTCATTAATCTCTACCCAATCCCCATATTATTATTATTATTATTATGTTTTAAGTATGAAATAATAAAGTTACTATAATATTACTTCTTCAATGTTGGCAACACTGCTACATGAAAACTAGCCCTGGGTATGTATGTAGTGGCCTAAAGCACTATACGATAGGCAACCATTTGTGCAGATTGACAATGGACAGTTCTGATCGTTTCCTTGTAAGCGTAAACGTTTCCTTGCCCATCGACAAAGGTTATAATTTTAAGTGTAGATTTATTGATAATTTATTTCAAGTTTTACTTAATCAAATAGCTTTATAAAATCAGCAGAATTTTAATCGTCTTCGAGCATAGTTTAGTCTGAGATTTATTTCTATACGTATTTCGTAAACAGTAGAAAATATTAATTTTTTTTTGCCAACACTCCACCATTAAAATACATAATTTTTTTAAGTGTGTATGATGTCCAATTCGAGATTTATATTAACGTGTTGCGCATGCTCGGTCTCCCCTCCTTTTAAAGGCAATATCTATACTTCTGTACTTACGGGTCTGTATACTGGTGCAAAGCGCGAGCTTATATTGGGTTTGATTAATGATTCATGTGTTTGGAAAAGCGGTACTATGAATCTGTATTTACGGCTTTGCACTGACAAAGTTTAGTTTTTAAATTAATTTTTTGTTACGAATTCAGTTGATATGATTAGCCTTCTTTGAACAGTGCAATGGGTATAGGTATAGGTATTCGTTAGCGTGTCCATGCTGTTTTTTTTGTTTTTTTTTTAATGGGAGGTAAATATTTTTCAAGTTACTTGCTGGCGATTATTTTTCATAAAGTTTCCGGGATACAGAGATAAATTTTTCTGTAGCAATTTTTGATTGAAAAATGTGTTTTAAATAATTTATGTTTTCGGTTCGTTTGGTCAATCTTTGAAAAAAATTATAGGAGGGAGTTGAACATTGCTTAAAATTTAATAATTGGCAGCGACTAATGAAATTTCAATAATGTTTTGACACTTTGAAAGAAATTTCAACAGAATCGCTGGGGGCAGTCGACATCATTACAGAAGCAGACTTCAGGAAAATATTCCTACGATGGGAAAACTCGTTGGGACTGGCGCATACGTGTACAGCGAAAGTGCTGATGGTCATAAACAAACCTGAAAATTAAATTTGATGGGGAAATTTTGGATAGCACCTCGAAATGCCAATCCCCCAATTCTTTCACATGGTATTTTTAATTTGGTAAAAAAATGATAATTTTGAGTTGTTTTGTAAGGGTGAAAAAAAATGATTCATACATAGATGGTACTTTACCTTAATTTGGAAGAAATCAGTTTTATAAAAATGATAAATTTTTCATTTCAAAAAAAGTAATGAGCCTCATTTCTAGCACTCGCAGAAAATTTGAATAGCTCCTCTCTCCCGAGAGTTCTTGTACTTATGAGGCACTGCAAGTGGATACCTGTTTAAGTTGAGAGAATTGAATTTTTCATCATTTCGTTAGCTGACCACTCAGTAAAAATTACTTGAAACGTATCCTATCCCTGTCAAGTGGTTATTCTAGATAATTCGGGTGTATATTTTGGTAAAAAATTTTTACGACCAAATGCATCGTAAATTAGCTTCAAATTTGAGTTGTTCTTGACTTTAGTATCATGATTGAAAAAAATCGAGTGCTATATTATAAGATTTTCTACTAATAAGTCTCAATATTGGTTTTGAAGTTAACATTTATAGCTTGAAGCTTATACATGGTTAACCGGTAGCATAAGGAAACAAAAGACGAAAAAAAAAAACCGAAGGTGATCTAAAAAACAAACGTTTCGATGCGACATTAAAAATAACAATGAGCAGTAATTTTTTTTTATCGAAACCATTTTCGAAAAGTTTCCGGCTTTTGACGAGGCTATTCTGTTTTTCCGTTATCAAAAATTTATGTTTCCTTTATCCGAGTACATAGTAATCGTTCTCCGGCACAAACGTACGTTGTTAGAGCTGTTCAACGAAACCGTAAAATTTGAGTTCACTTTATGTGGTCGGCGAGAAAAAAATGTCGTATAGGCGTGGTGGTTTATAGCATATTTCATGTTTTATCTTTGCCCTGAAAATATAAACGAGTTGACAATTGTGCTTTTATGCGATATATTTAAATTTTATTGCTCAACGTAGATGGTTCGTTTTATATGCGAAATTTTTTTTTAATTTTTCAACAATACGTAATAAGGGTTTAAAGAATGGAAAATCTATACGGCCAGACGATCAAACACACCGCACCTTTCTTATCTATTGCGAAGAAGAAATAGCTTTTTTAAAAAATGTACAGCTTCTTAGATAAATACCTAAGTGAAAATGAATTTCTAAATAATGAAATCGTATAATTTATTATTTAGGTATTTCATAAATAATTTGTCACAATTTTCATCATTTCAATGGGTATATAGATGTTTTTTTGAGTATCGTTTTAAATATCATTTGGTAGATTAATTTAAATGTTAAACACTCTTGAAAACTTGGTGTCATTGTGTATAAAGCAATAAATAATTTATACGAATGTATAGAAAGATGGAACGAACACGTTTACACGCGAAAAAGCCTACAGAATATCGATGGAGAGACGAGAAATTATTCCAACTTCTGAGAAAAAGCGACAATAGCAGCGTGCAAGTTGTTTGAAACAAATCCCAGTCGAGAATTTTATTGTGTTTTTCATTTTCTTAACGTTATTCATTCCAGATTTCCGCAATTCTACACTTACGCTTTTAAAATACAAAAAATGTAAATTACTTTGAGAAATTGTTCGTATAATTTATGAATCTCAACGAACTAGTTAAATTTCACGATTAATACGTATAACACGGTTGTAAATAGTACATTTTCAACGACTCGAATATCGAAAAAGAAATTAATTTCGCGAAAATTATTAGCACACTTGGACGGATTTACGTGTGCTAAAGATGCAGGGTTTGTTTGATGTCAAAATTGGTGGTATTGTTTATTACTTTTAGTACTTATTTCTTCTTTTATTGCTGTATTTTCTTTCTAAATGTGTACCTAAGGTGTATGTTTCCTATACCTACGTATACCAGACGAGAGTATCTACTTTGAAATGCGAATATTTTGAGAAGTAATTCTTGGGTCAAGATACAACACTTCAACTGGAAATTTTTTGTTAGATTTTCTGTGGGAGTACATTGAAGATAGCTTGAACTTTGAACAAGCGCCAAAGTTCATCTAAAAGTTTATAAGTTCAAGTTAGAAAGTTTCCTCTTTGAAAATGCATTTAATGTGCTTTCTACTGTATAAGTTCCAATGTTTTTATCTTTATTGCAATGTAATATTTGCTGTGTAAAATTTGCTTATTTTATATGTATAAGTACGTGTAATTTGTATGTATGTTTATATCTATGTGCTCATGCTTAGGAAGCTAGGATTAACATTCGATCGTGTAAATTCTAAAAATAGTACAATTTTTTTTCTTGTAAAATTTTTTTCGGTTTTTAGAAATGAGAGACCTATACCTATATTAAACTGAAAAAAGAAACGAAAAAAGTATGTACAGCCAGATTCAGTTTCATCCGAAGAAATGGCAAATTTTTCATGTTGAAATTTTCAGCTCCCATGAGAACGCTTTAAATTCTGAACTACAGATGTGACCAGTAGCGTAGCTTTGGAAATCTCTTCTCCTATTAAGCTAGAAAAAATTTCAAATTTATTGTACGTATTTATGCTAAGTACATTTACTACGGATTTCAAACCCAAACCCTTGGAAGCATTCATTTTTCTTCGTAAAACTTCGAGATGTACCTACTTACAAACATTTTTTAATGGTTAAAAATTGATTTTTTTTTCAAAATTTTACCATTATTTCTTCACTGACACATACGTGTAATTCCTGTTTAATTAATTCCATGTTAGTTAAAACTTGGATCAGATAACTCTGACATTCGTATAATTTTATATAATTTCCACGTTTTAAGAAAATTTTAGGCTTATCCCAATCACTCACATTCAGAAAAAACCTTAACCACCTTCCCAAGTTGATGACTTGGAAAACTAATATTAGAACAGATAATTAAGAATATTTAAAATTTAAGACAAGGTCCGAAGTTATCAGGTACCATTGATAATCTTCAACATACTATTTGCAGATATAAGAAATTTTAATTCTGATTATTAAACGGGTTTTCATTTATACCGGCTGTTTCGCATTAACCTCTTTTCTCTTATACTAATGATGGGCCAACTCATGAGACTTACTTGTGTAATGGTTAGCATACTCAAAAATCGTAGGGGCTGAGATCTGTTATGTTCAATATTTCGTTTTAGTCCAAACCTGCCGCTCACTTTCAAAATTCGTAGAAAAAAATTTTTTAGTCATTTTTAGACAAAAATATGAAAAAATCTAATTTTAAAGGTAAAATGTGAAAGAAGCAGAAATGTTGCTCCGCAACGAGAGAAATGTAAGTGAAAAACTGTGGTAAAAAATCAAGCATGGGGATGAAGTGGTTTGCAAACTGTGACTATATAAATATAAAAAAATATAATTGAAAATTTACAATTTTTTCAGTAAATGTTGAAGAATCTGTTATGAGCAGCCCTATAAAAACCTTTAAAATGGGTACTAGTGCACCCCTCCCTCTGTCCATGGTTTGAGGATAAATATGGAGGCTGCTTGCCGACAAAAAAAAAAATGTGCCTAATGTTATAAAATGGAAAGTCATAATCTTTGAGAAAAAAATTGATTAATTTTAAATTTTTACATGTTTTCCTCTATTGGGAAACAACTTTCAGGGTTTCTGTTCAAACCATGGAGTGGGGCGTGTGAGTGGCAGGTTTGATGGTAAATGAAATTTTGAAAATAGCATATATGAGCTTCTTCAATTTTTTGGTATGCTAACAATTATACATGTAAGTCTCATAAGTTGACCTATCTTTGGTATAAGGAAAAAGAGGTTAATGCGAAACAACCGGCAAAGTGTTTCATTTTTCAGCAAAAATCATCCTTATTATTCAAATATGTACTTGATTTTGTTATATTTCCTCTATTCCCTTTATGTTGTAATTAATTTTTTCAATATTTATAAACAATTTGCGGAAAACATAACTCTGTGAAGTAAAGGGAGTGCCCTGTAACATGGAGAAAAACTTTCTAAATGTATAATTTGAAATATTTTTGTGAAATTATGTAGTTTTTTTACATTATTTGAGATATCACACGAACTACTTCACCTTTATTGCTAAATTTTTACTGGAAATATTACATCGTTATTGGTGAAGATAGGACCGAAACTTGTGGGGTGGCTTGGGTATCTTCGTCTCATTTCTAAAAAAATTTCTTACTTACTGCTCTTCTGTTCGCATATGAGGAGGAAATTTACTGCTTACTTTTTAGATTTTCGTGAGAACATGGGAAGAGAGAAGCGCCTTGACTCCTCTCAAGCCCCAATCCACCATTACTTACGTTATATACTTCACACTTTGGTGCAAACCAGATACCTTCAGCATTTTTAGATGAAAAGTTGAAAATTTTTGAAAATCATTTCGAGTTTTAAGGAGAAAAAATTCAAATTCGTGTATCTTTGCCCCTGTAATGACTAGGATAGGCGAAACATTATACATGCGTTCAATTTGAGTTGCTTTATTTGTGGTATGAAGGAAGTAGTATCGAAGCGAAACACCCTGTATATAATTTTTTTACTACATAATTCACATTTTGGGGGAAGGAGAAATGAGAAACGTAATGAAATTTATTTTTATGACTGAACCGAGCTTCTAATCTAAACAATTTAACAAATAAAAATTTCATCATTTGCGTACTGTTCAACTACTTCTCGCATTTATTTGGTTTTATTTTCTCATTTTTTCTGCTCACTTGCAAAGTAGTCAAGAACTGTTCTATAGGACAAATAGATATTACACTTTTCTTTGTCGCATTTTAAAGCATTGTATGTACAAAACTTGATGACAAAACAAAAAATGAAACGTGATAAGTGTTTCCTTTACACATTTGATGCCCCGTCATAGCCAAGAAAAAGTTTGTTTTTTACAATTGAGTTCATAAAAGAAAAATAAAATCTTTATTTTCACTTTACACAAAGAATTCGGTTCGGCGAGTATTACATATTTGCGAACAAAGGGAAATCTCACTCTACGAGAAACGGAGTGCAATTTTTTTATGCATATGATGGGAAAATCCACTAGTAAAGATACATTTGTGAAAAACGCGAATTTTGCTAAGAATATTTGAAACGTAAAAAGCATCATTCTATTCTTACATATCATAAAAATAATGTTCAGCTCTGCATTACACATCCCAAAAAATTTGTTTTATATGCTTATGTTTTGAGATGAATCGTTCCTGAAGAAAAACGAAAAATTTTTCTTGCCACAGTGAAAGTGTATTTGATAATTTAATTTTATTAGGTATTTTTAACCTGCGTACAATTACGTTATTTTTATACCAACGTTGAACCGACGGCGAAAATTCGAAGATAAGCTAAATCAAAATATAAAAACAATTTGCTTTTCAATCAAATTAAATCTTAAAATTCTATCACGTATTTATTCAGTAATATAGGTAAAAAGTGAAATACCTACGAGAGAAATGCTAATACCAAATAGTAACAGGGTATTTTCAACCATCATCGAAAAAAAAAAAAAACCTTTTAAAAGTGAATTCCAACTAGAACATCAAAAAGAGAATAGATTTATTGATCTCAACCTATAGCAGTACCTACGTAAACCTCTAAATGGAAAATTTTTCTCAGAGCTAGCGTACGTACACTAAAACAGAAAAAGCCTCTTGAGGTATCTGTAGCATTATCCTTGCCCTTTCACAAATTATTCGATAGCGTTTTAAATTCAATTTCACCATTATAATTAACAAAAAACATTTTCAATTTTCAAAGTCGTTTCAAGTATTTTATAAAATTTTCGTATCGTATCGTATCGAATATTCGTTTACTATTATTAAATTATTTATCAAAAATCAATTTGAAGGTGCAAAATTCTTAGTTTTTTTTTTAATTTACAAAAAAAAACAGGTTCTAAAGTTAATGAATGTTTCATGAACAGATACAGAACCAAAATAAGTATCTATAAACGAATCGTAAGTGCGTTAGGAGGATTAAAAGCATACCTTTCAAAAATTAACTACTCCGAATGGGTTATGAACGCTTCTGTAAACTTTTTCGAGGTTTTTCAGTGTTTAGCAATATTAAAAGTTTACAATGAAAGGATGCCTGGTTTAGTGTGTGCAATTCTAAACATCTCGATTTTTCGAATTACGAAAAATTAAAATTGTAACAGTGGAGTGAGGCTCTGATAATTTCTACACCTAACAAGATATTCGCTTTGTACAGGGTGTTCCGCATTAACCTCGCTATCCTTATACCAGTGATAGATCAACTCATGAGATTTACATGTACAATGATTAGCATATTTTCAAAATGTCATTTTCACCAACCTTGCTATTCACTTTAAATAATTCATAGAAAAAAAGTTATTCATGGTAAAAATTCACTTTTTATCATAAAACATAATATATACCATCCAGTATGTATGGTAAAAAATCAAGAATGGAGATGAAGTGGTTTGCAAACTGTGACGATGTATGTATAAAAAAATGTAGTTGGAAATTACCAATTTTTTCAGTTTTTCGTGAATAACTTCTGAAAAAGTTGCTATGAAGTCCCCGCTGCTTCACAATGGGGAAAAAAATGTAAAATTTTGAAATTTATCAATTTTTTGTAGAAGTCCGTCATCTTCTATTTTTTAGCATTCAATATATATTTGTTTTCCATTAGGAAACAACTTTCAGAGTTTCTGCTCAGGCCATTGAGTGGAAGGGAGGTGCACTGCTATTCATTTAAAGATTTTTAATGCGGAACTCATAATAACATTTTCAGAAGTCATTCATGAAAAAAAAAAATTGGAAATGTCTAGTCACTTTTTCTCTGTTTTGCATAATACATGAAATGTACCTGTATATATAGCAACCCAGTATGCTATATGAAAAGAAGGAAAGAGTACCTTCCTCAACCGAGGCCAAATCTGGAATGAGATGAGTTCTGCTCGGTCAGCCCAACGTTAACAACATGTGGGAGGAGTCAGCCCCACTACATCCTTCTCCCACCTACCAAACTAGTGTTTAAGTCACGTGTTTATAACTAGCAGGTGTTCCGCAGGTGTTCCGAATTGGTGAATAACTCACTAACTTATTTTCTTTGCCTTGTGGCATAATCGCTTTTCTTCTCACATGTAAAGTAATTTGTCAATAGTTGATAATTTTGTCTGTGGAGCTGATTTGTGAGACAATCATGAGATCGATCAAAAACTTCAATGGTATTTTGGATAGCCCATTCAATTTAGAGTAGAACACTGGAATTTTTGACCCCAGCAATGAGTTGATAATTTTTTTATATTTGTTTTACTAAACAGAAGCCAAACATTTCCGTATTTTGGTGAAAATCTGAACATTTTTGCTACGTGTTCGAGTTTGAATTCTATTTTTTATTGAATTTTTGCTAAATAGGTACTGAAATCGTATCTGTCAAAATGATGGACGCGCGGGAAAATCTAAAAAAAAAAAACTCACATGCCCAAGTTCGGCTGGAGAGGAGAAAACAGGTTATAAACTACTGAAAAGTGAAGATCGCTTACTTATCAGTTCTTAATAACTTAAAAAATTGCTGAAAATCGATAAAATTTCAGGAAAAAAATATTAATTTGAGATATCCTTTCATATTTAAAAATTTTTTCATCCAATTTACACCAGAAAATTATATCAACTTACATAAACTCTTATAGATATTAGAAATTCTCAATTATTCTAAATTTTTTTTTTACATTTGCTGTAGTTGATAGCTTCTGCCCCCTCAAATTGACATTTGGAACAAAAAATATTTTTAGAGCAATCAATATTGGTACAATTTAGATCAACGAAACACCGTTTAAACACTTTTTGTGTTATCAGCTACTAGCAAGTAGACTGAGGTTGATTTGGAATTTTTCCAGAGACAGGTGATTCAAGTGGAGGGTCGACGGTACAGGGGATGGTTGGGGTAGACATAGGAGTATAATATATAATTTTTGCAGAATTTTTCGATCAATACATGCGACGCGACGTAGGCAACAAAAATGTAAAAAAATTTCCTCTTACATATCAACTACTGGCAAATTATATTACCTTCAAAATTTGAATTTTTTTTTTCATTTATTGTCCAAAAATGACTAATAATATTTTTTTTCTTTAATTGATATTTTTTCCCCCGTATGAATGCTATCCTTGAAGATACCACCCCAATCACCGAATTGAAGGTGCTTTCTTGTTTATTTAAAAATTTTTTAATGAACTACTCATTTTAGTTTTTTCAAAAGGTAGCCAAAAACTAAAAAAGTTGAAAATTTTTAATCTTGATTTTTGTATTTATTTTGTCGTATATTACGAACAACTTCCCCCTCATTCCTGATTTTTGTACAACCCATACTTGAGAGTAAATACAATGTTTCAGAGTAAACAGTAAATTTTCATTATTTGTAATTATTTTTTTGTATGAATTTTTAAAGTGAGCGATAGGTTTGAGAGAAAATGAAATTTCAAAAATAACATATCTCAATCCCTTCGATTTTTTGAGTATGCCAATTGTTACACATGTAAGTTTCATGAATTGGCCTATCATTGGTATAAGGGAAAGGAGGTTATTGCGAAACAACAGGTATAAATGAAAACTTGTTTAATAATCAGTTCCGAAATTATATACATCTACAAGTACCATGTTCAAGATTATCAACGGTACCTGATACCGTTGAACTTTGTCTTATGTTTTAAATAATCTTAATTTTCTGTGGTGATATTAGTTTTTAAGTTGTACCTTAAAGAACTTGAAAAATCTACTGAATTTAGACGAGTGATTTTTAATTAATGGAAAATTACTGTATGAAATATGCGGTAACTTTCATAAATATTCACCATCCATAAACATGGAGTTTACTCGATAGCATGAGTTCTTATTTCTTTTTCAGTCTAAATAACAATTTTCGTTATGCATATTTGTTAAGCATTATCGATCTCCTTTATTTTCCTCACAATCAGAATAAAATTGTTTTTTTTGTTTTTTTTTTTTTTAATTTTTTCTCTTCTTTAATAAGCAAATGCATTTTACTAAAGTCATGTCTGTGGTTATCTGTTTAGATTTTTTTATTTCATTTAAACGGAAAAAAATATTGTATGGAATTTACGTTTTTTTAAAAATGAGTTCGTGTACAGACTTTTGATTCTTTTAATGCATGATATTCTCACTATATATGTAATTATTCATGATAATGTAGAATATTTGGCATCTCTACTTTTACGACGTTTTAAAAAATTCATGTGGATAATATGGGTACAAAAGCTGAAAATATAAAGAAATTTAACCATATGTTACAATCTTGAATTAAAGAGAGAAGGAGGGAAGGTGTATTTACCACACATGAATATCGCTGCATCTCATGAAGTACGTAAGTTGTACTTGCCTACTCCTTTATTATTTATCATTTTTTCATCTAAATATAAATTCATTAATACTTCATTCCTCAAAAAGTTTCCAATTATGTAATGGATGATAATGTAGGAAGGGGGCGGGTAGTAATAGCTACAGGTGTTACAAAATATTTCGGAAAAATAAAACTTGAGTAGTGAATTCGAATTATTAAACGTGTGTATTATGATATGACTTTGGTATTTAGTATCTAATACCTATGTACAGAGACATACAATAATTTAAAAAATACTTGGATACTTTGTTCAATTTTTATAAAACGAATCAGTTTGTTTGTTTGTTTTCTATTTGAATACGTAGATTATAATTTCTGATAAAAATTATGTCGTTTCAATTATCGAATCATACGATTTACACGAGGACCATACGTGCTTAGAAATTTGGGGGCCGAATGTCAACTTGATTAAATGGGTCTTTTATTCTCAATTTGCCTCCATTTTTTATTTGATCGATCCCTGATTTTAATATTAATTTCATCTCAGCTTCTTTCTATCTCGGAAAAAACTCATTTCAAATTTTAAAGCTTATTAATCAACGATTATGAAAATTGTATTAATTTTCTTCATTTTGAAGCATTTCTGTCAATTTTGCACGTAATTCTTAATGACAATCCAGGTCAATTTTCACATATTTTTCAAACATTATCAATTAAAGTTGAAAAATGGTTGAAAATTGACCCAAAACATGAGAAAAATGGATAAAAAACGTTGAAAATTGGATAAAAATTCGACAAAAACAGGTAAAAAGTGCAGAAGAAAATCACAAAAAATTATAATATGAAAAAAATTGTCATGTCACCGAAAATTGCTTAAAAAATTGACAGAAATGCGCAAAAAATGCGTAAAATTGATTAAAAATAATTGAAAACTGTTGTTGAAAATCATCGAAAATTAGGTAAAAAATTGACAGAAATACATGAAAAACGAAATCTGTTAATTTTTTTAGCTAATTTTTAATGATTTTTCACTCAATTTTCGATGACTTTTAACGAATTTTTTTTTGTGATTTCTGATTTTTTTTAGGGAATTGGAAGTCATTTTTGCCAATTTTTACTCATTTTTCAACATTGTTTCGTGATTTTTGATCGGTTTTCTGAATTTTTTCACGCATTTCTGTCAATTTTTAACCCAATTTTTGATAATTTTCAACGATTTTTTGCCTACTTTAGGTGAATTTTCGCATGTTTTTTGACATTTTTTCGTGATTCTTAATCAAATTACTGCACTTTTTACCCATTTTTGTCAAATTTTGTCGAAATTTTTTTTTCTTTTAATGTATCCAAAAAAAAAAAACTACGAGTGTTTATATTTCACTTACCTTATTTTCACTTCATTTCGTTTCTTTTTCATTGTTTTTGAAATTTCAATTGAGGCAAATAAAGCATAAAAATGAAAATGGGAAGGTTACTTTTTTCACTCACACTTTACAAAATTGTTATATGAAGGAGCTAGCCGCAGATTTGTGTTCTGCAGTCAACTACTCTCATTAATACAATTCACGCGATAAAAATACGCAAAGTTAAAGTTAAAAAATCTACAATTTTATCTGAAATTTTGTCCTGCTCATACTCATTATTCAAATTTGGTACAAAAATTGTCTAAATATACTTCTCATAGTCGTAAAAAACAATTTGTAGGGTAATCACTTAGGGAAAAGCTTATCCCACAAAAGAGCACACTTTTTAAGGGCCTGAAAAACTTAAAAAAGGTCTAGTACAAAAAAATTCAGATTGTTTTCTCACTTTCCCCTGTTTAATGCTACTTTCCAAGGATAATGTTTTGTTATGCTGTGATTGTTTTAATTTCGGCTCAGGGGCAGATTATGTACGCATCAAATTTCAACCTCGTAGCTCAAATTTGGAGGAAAAATATAGGAGAAATGGTATTTTTTTCAACGTCAAAGAAGAAAAAATCTCTACATCTTCCCTACTAATCGATGTAGGAGGCTAATTTTTGGGTATGTTACACAATTTTTAATTCTCCATCGATTGGTTCAATAACGAGCAATTTTTACGATTTCAGCCACTTAACATCCTTTTCCACAAATTCGGAAATTATTGAATTTTGATCCGAGGTCATCTCCATTCGTGTATATATCAAATTAGCCATCGTTGTTAGGCCTACGACCTAAATTTAGCCCGACTTCGATTAATACCAAACCGAGATAAATAGAAAGTAGATAAATACCTGGCATGCCCTAAAATGGTCAAAATTGTATTTCAGGACTACCGAAGCCAATCAACCCTTTACTCTGTTCATGTAGTAATTTCATCGTATTTCAAGTATTAAAAATAATTATCTTATTAACTATAGCTAAATTAATATCTAGGTCTATTTGGTACTGAAATGAAATTTTCTTTGGCAAGTACTTACCTACAATAGTGAGAAGAATCATTAACCCTAAAATCACTGATAAAACACCAAAATAGCTAGTTTCTTCGGCGTCGTTTTCAATAAAATGCGGTGTCCTATTACTATAGCGAGGTATTTGCGAATCATTCATCGACAATATAATCGCGGAAACGGTCGAACTAAACTCGAACTCATCGGGCACTAATTCGGTACTATTCAAAGAATCGGAAACTAACGAATCATCTTCGACACTACCGTTAGATATGTGGTTTTTTTCGTTAAAATTAAAATTAGGAATTTTAGAAAAACCGCTAAATACAGAACTTGTCGGCACTTTGAGAGGTATCGGCGATACGGCGAGATGACTGATTTGTATTGTCGATACATCTAGCGCGTAATTTTTATCTACGAACACACTGGTGCCTAAGCTAGGTTGTAATTTCGACGAATTATTCGAGTACGGACTGCTAATGCCATTGTTGACGTATTGACCGCTGGCTGTAACGACTGCGAACGAAAATGCTATTAATATGACGGTGTTTGAATATGTGGTGAGCGAACGAAAGCATTTGCACAACGAGCCTCCTGGATCGTATTCTAAATTTTGTAAATTTTGCAGATCTTGTATTTGTATGACGTTTCCATATTTCCATTGTATTAGTTTCACGAGACATTCTCCCAGCCAAGAGGTATCCATAGCTGGGTACTTCACTTCCGCATCAAGGCCACCTTTTCCTGCAATGAAAATAATCAACGTTAACGTGTGCTCGTTATTAATAAATCAAAAAATAACACGTGGCGCGCGTCTTCCAACGAAAAATAGTAGAAAACAATTAAAACTTTATGTTGCGAGCAAATGCATCGTGAAATTCAAGCTTCCAGAAACTAAACGCGATAATAAAGTTTTCTACGAGAACGATTATATTCGGAACCGCAGGTGTAAAATGAAACCGAGGGTTTTTAGATTAAACTTGTAAACTCCATATACTTTGATAATAAATTTTACTCCATGCATCATATCTTATTTGAATTCGCCAGTTTCTTTTTTTTTCCAGCTACAAATCTGATTATAAAACCATCAAGGATAAGGTAAATAACAATGCGTATGTGATGAAACATCATCTTCGATATGTAGGACACCTTTGCTCCTCTAGTATAATCTGTATGATGTTGGTACAGGTACTCGATAAAATTAAAAATATTTGTCGTAGATACCATCGCTACATAGTGAGGCTTTCTTCTCACATACACGTAGATAGGCGAACAAATTGAAAATTTAAACTGATTATAATTTTGCATCATATTCTTTCTTGTGTAAACTTTCGAGTAAACACAGCTATCACTCTTAACAATTTTTCATCTAGATGGCTTTTTTTGCCATCATTTTTGGAATGCACATAACCCCTTTCATTATGAAATGTAATTTTACATGGGATAAAAAATTGCATGCATGAAATTGGATAAGATGACATTGTACCATTGAAGTGTGCTTCTATACGGGTCATTTGTTAAGCATTTATCTCTCTCTATTTAACATTTTTAGCCAGATTTTTGAAAGGAAAACTTGGCTATTATACTTGACCGATTATATGACTTCAGGGGAGGTGATTACATTATCAGTTATGGTCCTCGGACTCCATTTTAACATATTTTAGCCCCGTAAAAGACCATTACGACCATTTTAGGCCATGTCAGATATTTATTTTTATTTTTTTCACCCCGAAACTAAAAAATTATTTGCTCAGTTCGATACTGATCAAAAACGATTAAATTTGAGGAATAATCTTCGTACGGCGAGCCGTTTGATATTCTGGAGTGGGGATGACCTCAGGTCAAAATTCAGTTTTCCCCAAAGTTGGGGTGAGGGGTGCTGAGTGGCTTAAATCGCAAAGATTGTCCGTTTTTAAGTCAGTTGATAGACAACCTACAGTTGCATAACATATCCAAAAATCAGCATCTTTGGTCAGTTAGGAAGGGAGATATGAGGAGTTTTCCTTTTTTTTGACCGTGAAAAAATACTGTTGCTCCCCTGTATCCCCTCCTAATTGAGCTAGGAAGTTGTGCAGACTTGTTGGGGCCATAGATGTGCCTTTTGAGGGTTTTGACTTTTCAGACGCATTGCGCTCTCTTACAGCCCTAGAAATGTGTTTTTTTGGTCGGTTTTTCTTATTTTTTTAGTGTGTTCCTCACATAACTCCCCTTCAAATTGAGGTAGAAAGTTAAAATTTGGTATGTAGATTTACTATGGATCCTAGATATGCCTTTTGGTGGTGTGGACTTTTTAGCCCCTTTGACACCCCCTCTCACTCTTACCACTGATATACTCAGTTCGTTCAAATTTGTGGATTCAGATAATCCTTGCTCGATTGAATCCCTGAAGCTGTTTTCCAATAATTGCACTTGCAAAGTCAATTGGTCAGCCCTACAGCTTCTCCAGTTTAATTAACTCTGAAAGCTGAAATCTGATAATTATATGATTCAGGTAGATGTAGACATGAGTGCTTTTAACCTCAGAAAGATGTGATTCTCGGGGGATGTTTAAGCCCTCTCACTCCCCCTCGTCCTGTTTCTGCCTATGGTGAAAAAAAGAGTAATTTTGATTTTATGATTTTAAGTTGAAATATTGATGCAAATCGTGTCAGTGTTGCCAATTACAGCAATTTTTGTGAGGAATTTTCCAATTAATTCAAAAGAATGAGCTATAGACACTGAAACACTAAGATGCCTTACTGGTAGACGCAGACGTTTAGGGATTTGGTAAATAATTACTGACATATATTCCGCTAGAGAGCATTGCCGCTTGGCCGCAAAAATTTTTCCTGTTTTTTCATTGGATGACTTCAACTGGCCTCAACCAACGAATGTTGATAATATGTGACCTGTGATAAAAAAACCAGGTCAAGATCCAAAAGTCAAATTTTACAGGATAACCATTTAAAATTTCAAGATACTGTTTTTTCAACGAATTTTTCTGCATTGTGGAAAAATTTTATATCTAACAAGTTGGCAGTGAGTACTATATTTTCTACTAATTTTTTTTTGATGAAACAGTGTTACCACTAGGCACTTACCATCACGAAAAGTAAAAAAATGCAGAAAGAGTTGAATATTCCACATTCTTCGCTTCATTTTTTGTACGGAAAAGCGCAGTAAATGTGCCAAAAATAGCTGGATCAAGCTTAAATTGCTTATTTAGAAGTTAAAAAAAAAATTTTACGACGTTTTTCCTGATTTGTCAATATTATGTTGTGTCTGTGCTCTCAAACTGAATCGTTCGCGAACTTTTTTATTCTAGTGGGGGAAATCAGTATGACGAGGACTATCCATTTCCACTAAAAACCGGTTTTAGATTTTTTGGATCTTGTCCTGGTTCTCTCATCACAAGTAACGTATTTTTATGAACAAAAAACAACAACAACTGTGAACCATGTAATGTTACATCAACTGAATACAGTCGTATATCATGAAAATCTCAACCAATCAGATCGCAGAAAAAATTTCAAAAAAAATGTTGCATAAAAAAACTATTTTGAAAGCTAAAAAAAAAATTTTAGGGCCAAATATTAGCCCTCTCTAGTGGGAATTAGGTGAATAACTATTTACAACAAATTTCTGTAATCCCATTTCCGCTATGACCTGCAGCGAAGTATATTGTTATTTCAGTGTCCATAGAATGAGATTTTAATTTTAGAAATGTTACTTTTCAGTGCGCACTATAGGAATTTAGTGTTAAAATTCAACGTTGGGAACACTGTTTCAGATTTCAAATTGAATTTTAAAAATGCTTGGTGAAAAATCACAATAATAATAAAATAAAATGTGAAAAGGAACTGAAGAGAAAAGTAACGTTGATTTTATGATTTCAAGTTGAAATATGCATTGATATAAATCACGCCAGTGTTGTCAATCACAGCCATTTTTGTGAAGAATTTGCCAATTTAAGGCAAAGGTTTTTTAATCATCTTAGCGCTATCATCACAAATTCTAGAATCAATAATTCATCATTCATTAATAACTTAATTTGTAAACTTTCACTTTTTTTTTTCAGGAAATTGGCACTATTTTTCCTGAACCAAGCGAAACAAGTTGCTGAAGTTTTCTTCCCTGAATGTACATACGATGGAAGAAAAACAAAATACCAGTAAGTTGCAAGTTCTTTTTAGTTACGATTTCTGTATTTTTTAAACGATCTTAACAGTTATTTTGAAACAGATCTTGATAGCGATGCTGTCTGATGGTTTTGCGATAGTACAACCTTGTCAGAGATAAATGTCACTTTGTCTTTAGAAAAATATAAAAACTTCGACCTTGTTGAAAAGAAAGTGTTTTTTTTTTTTTTTTTTTTGCATGATTCTTGAAGGTCTAATTCGAATCATATTTGTTTACGCACCTAGCAAAATCGTAAATTTATTATACTCGTATGTAAATCGAGAGCCATATGTGGGTACACCTTTGTAAATTTTTGGTAGATTGGTTGATATATTTTAGCACATCCTCAATACAAAAAGAATGTGTTACGTTATTTATAACATGGTCAATGTTTTCGTGATGAGGTACGATAAAATAAGAATAAAAATAAAAAAAAATAATGAAAAAAGAAAAAAAAAGCGAAAAAAGAAAAGCAGGTAATTTCAAAATTAAACTGCGGTTGTCCTTACGCGAAGGTGTTCTTCCGAGCATCATCCGCTGAAAAAGAAACATTTCAACAGAAATCCACGTTTATCGAGCGTACGCGACGTATACTTATATTACTAAGCTTCCTATTTTTACGCTTAGGTACATCAGAACACTCTTCTAAGTGAAAGATATTTCTCGAAGGAACCCTTTACGAATAACAATTGGTAAGAGAAATTTTGACAGCAGTAAAAATGTTAGCTATTAAGTGACTTGCAAATATTGTAATAATAAACGATGACGAAAGAACAGCGTCGCGTCGTTAGGAGGAAAAAAAATAAAGAAAAAGAAAACCAATTCCATCGAACGTGTGCTTTTCCAATTAACTAACATAAATTACGTCTTTATTGATTAAAAATTTAAACGGAAGGTAGCCACTATTTAATAGAATTTTTTTTTTTATGACAAAACGTGATACATTTTTTAATACGTGATTTTCTCTTCCATTGAACACGACTGTGGAGGTGGAGATGATGTTGGTGATGGTGAGGCGGCGCTATATTGCTAGCAGAGAAAACGCGCATAGTACACTGGAAAACGAGCAGCTAGAATATTTTATTCGATTCGTACAAACAAAATTTTACGTGCATTTCGACGCTGATTTTTCTTTCTATTTTATGAAATTTCGAGGTAGAGAGAGAGAGAGAGAGAGAGAGAGAGAGAGAGAAAAGGTAGGTAACCGAGCGTCACAATTTAGCAGAGTTATATAAAATGCTGAAAGAAGAGGCTAAACCTCGAATAGATTTTGCGGTCGCGCTAATTTTTAATAGAATTTTTGGGCTACACGTTACGCTTGGAATTTTTAATGACAGCATCATAAAACAGAAACTGCTTACGTAAACGGAAAGGGATTCTAGTCCCGGTGACAGAGATTATTGTTTTGTATCCCGCGTTTAATATAAGATATTCTTTTCGCCCCTCTTCGCTGTAGAGTATACGTTTTGATGACAACAGTATTTTTTAGCATAGAAATCGAAACGTTTTTCCAAATAGTTTGCATATAGGTGGATACAGTATTATCGTATTTACCCGCGCAAATATTAGTAGACGTGGCTATTGAATATCTAGATATTGAATTATTCGTTCGTATGAGTCTTATTATCGTGTACGTGATAACGATGGGCGCACAGTCGAGCGAGATGTGTTAACTTATGATAATTTTTAAGATGATTAACGTATAAGGTATATGAACGTGATAGAAATTTTAATCGAAAATATAGTTATGTTGGAACTTGAAAGATAAAAAGTTAACTTACTAACTGAACATGACAGTAAAATACTATTATTTAGCTTGAATTATGTTCTTGTTGAAAATTTTTTATGCTTCTTCGCCGTCTCGTTTTGATTTTCCAACCTGAACGAATAAGCCAGAGTGAAAATTTCATACATTTATGATAACTTTTGTAAGTGGTGTTTTTACTTTTTTTTTTTTTTTTTCAATTTTTTTGCTTTTATTCAAGTCTTCGAACTACATTTCGTGCAACTTTTTGCGTATAATGATAATACTCGTACTTTTTCCTCTGCTATAATTTTTTCAAAATATTCACAGACTTGAATTTTTTGGTATTTCTGACAAGATGCAATTTTACTTACATTAGATTATTCATATGTACCTGTTTGTTGTGGTAGGTGAATATAACTTTATGATTTCTTCTTGGTAATGTATTAGTCGCAAAATGAACTTTTTTGCTGCTGCAAATGTGGGTATAATCATGACCTTTGTATGGTATACAAGATACCTTAATTTCATCAGGAAAACAAAGAATTACAATTTATAATTTTTTTATTCTTCTGAAAGTTCAATTAGGAGTAAATGATGCCCAAAATATATTCAATGGATATGCTTATTAATGGAGATTGTTGTGGTCCAAATCAAATGTTGAACTAGTCCTACTTGCTGTTCTATATTTTAGTGAACATTTTTAGTTAGTGCTGATTTTGTGACCTTTCAGCTTTAGTACAGTGATTCTCCCATCCCTACATTAAGCAGAATGGTAGTAAAATCTAGGATAGAACACAACCTTACGTTTTTTCCCAGCAATATACCAGATGGCAGATGGATTTGACACCCCACCCATCAACCTATCTTCATTTATGTTATACTATGAAAAACCAATTTTTCAAATTGATTCTAATAATAAAATTACTTGCATAGACTTAACGAGCTCACTGTAAAAAAGTTTTTACCATCTTTTAGTTGCATAAAAGGAACGAAATGACATCAAATTAGCATGGTGAAAATTTATGGTCCATGAATTGAATCTTAACTTCCGGAAAAGTGATCTGAACCAAATCAAAATTTACTTGAAAATCAGTTTTTTTTTTAATTTTGATAATAATGTGTCGTAGTAGATCAGTGGCGTTACAACACTTGTCGTGGGAGGAGGGGCATTTGTTCAGCAAGGGTAAAAATTTTCAAAATTTTGAATGTTGTAGGTCGAAAAATTGGCTTTTTAACGTTTTTTTTTTAAACCTGTGAATACTGAATTTTACTGCGAAAGTAGGGGAATTACTCGTAGATCAAACATTGTTTTACAACAGCGAAAATTAAGAAATTGCTCTTTTACGAATCTTCTGTTCATTAATTTTTAATGTACTTAAAACCAAACAATTTTCTGCATTTGTCATGATCGTTCTACTCCATCATTAGTATGCATGTTAATAGAATTGCCTACTTCGTTTGCCGTAAATAAACACGTTCCATCCAACTTGTTCAGACTTACTAACAGAATGTATGATAATTATTACTAATGTATACTTACTTGAAATGAATTGGAAAAAAATGTTTTAGTCAGTTTGATGAGTGAAAGTTTTTCATGGGTGCGGTGAGAGGGGGATGTCGAGGCTTGGTCACAATTTTAAGTTTTTGGAATAGTAGTGAAAAAAATTTCAAAAGGTAGTGGAAAAGTAATAAATAATAATTTTCTTCCCTCAAAATTCATCAGACATCCTGCCTCCGATGCAGATTTAGTGGATGTCTAAAATGGTCTTTTGTACGTTTCTACTTCCGAACATCTGTGCACCCTTTACAGCTCCAAAAAAGGCTTTTATGGCCAGTTTGGATTCGGTTTTTTTCATTTTTCAAAATTCATCCTGCGCTTATTCCTTTTCGCTCTCATTAATTGATCGCGAGAGAGGAGGGGAGGTTGAAAACCTGTTCTTTTACTGCTTTATTAAGACCCCCAAAGCGATGTTTTGTAGCCTGATTTATATTGTCAATTAAAACTAAACTGTTACGGTCTTCCGAACCTATGTTAGATGAGGGGAGAGGGGAATATCAACAAAATTCGCTTTGGGCCCTAGAAGACCATTACAACCATTTTTGGCTATGTAAGATATTTATTTTTATTTTTCACCTTTTCTGAAAGCGTAAATTATTTGATTAACACGATACCGACCAAAATCAATCATATTTGAGAAATAGGCTCAGAAGGGCGGTGGATTCGATATTCTGGAGTGGGGATGACTTCGTGTTAAAATTCAGATACGCCCAAATTTGGGGGAGGTGGTACTGCAGACAACCCATAGTTGTATAATACATCCAAAAGTTAGCCTACTCGGCTAATTAGAACTAGGAGGGGAGGTATTAAGGGTTTTCCTCTTTTTGATTTTGAAAAAGGACTGTTCCTTCCCTATCTCCTCTCCAAATTTAGCTATGAAACTGATATTTGGTATGTAAACTTAGTAAGGAACACAGACGTGCCTTTTTCGGATTTCGACTTTTCAGATCCATTGCTCTTTCTTACGGCTTCGAAATGAGGTTCTTTGAGCAGGTTTTCTTATGTTTTGAGTTTGTTGCTCGTTTTACTACCCTGCAAATTGAACTGAGAAGTTCAAATTTAGTATGCAGATTTAATATGGGTGTTTGATATGTCTTTTGGGTGTTTCGACTTTTTAGCATCATTACACTTCCTCGCAGCTCCAAAAATGTAGTTCTTTGGAAGGTTTTTCTTAATTTTCAGCTTGTTTGTGGCAAAACTCGCCTTCAACTTGGCCTAAAGGATTCAAATTTGGTATGCAGATTTAGTATGTGTCTTCGATGTGCTTTTTGAAGATTTTAGCTATTCACTCCAATATTTACTTGTACCCCTACCACGGTTCTAAAAAAATATATATTCTTTTTTTATTCCATGTTTCGACAATTTGGATATTTTTTTTTTTTTTTTTTTATACTGGGCGTGTATAATTTCCAAGATTGTTACGCCCAGTGTCGAGGGGGTGCTAGATCTGTTTGATTATGAATGATAGGAACTTTTTGATTTCAGTTTCATCATCAGGGATGTTGTTGTTTTGTATTTTTAGGACATCG
>FIZR01026195.1:0-24743 GCA_900060175.1 Ferrisia virgata
AAAGTTAATAAAATATTGCATTTTTGCAAAAAAAAAAAAAAAAAAACAAATTTTTTACGTCGTCAAAACACTTCTAGAGCATTACGTCAGTTGGGTAATTATTCCGGTAGACAATTTTATGTACGTACATTTTACTTACTTACGTGTATACGTTTACTAGGATGCTTACTACTTAGGTATGTATATATATATGACAAACAACAGGTTGTGACGTTGTATACACGTGTATCTGGTTACATTACCAATATATAGGTAGGTACTAAATTATAATATCGAATCGAAAAAACAAAATTAACTTGCCAGCTATGAAGAAATATATATTACCAATGTGGATAATACCTACTAATTCAGTTGACCAGTTTATAGTAGCAATGAAACCAGTCAGGGTCATCGTATTGCACATTTGTGTTCGTGTATTTGGAGATAGTATACCTACGAACGTATACCGAACAATATTTGACCAAATCAACGAGCCAGCAGTTTTTTACTAAGAAAGTATAGCTCATAGGTGGGGAACCAGCATTGAAGTGTTTGCACCTCCCCTTTCCCCCCGAAAGATCCACCAGGACAATTTTTTCTTCTGAAGAGGGTCCTGGAGAACTTCCTAGTCTCTGTCCTCACAAAAAATCGACCCTACTGACAAAATGGCCATCATTTTGATCGGTGCATTCCCCTAAAATCCACATTTTTCCTTTTAACTCCGAAACGACGCGACCAACAAAAAAATTTATTGTAATAAAAAATATTTTGTATAAAATTTAGAATATTTTTGGTTCTTTTGTTAAATGCGAGAAAGGTCGCGTTTGCGAGATACATGCCCATAAAGTTACGCGTTATGCTCAAAAAATGGTTCAAAAGCAACAATTTTCTTCCATGTCGTAGGTCGTATCGTTTTGGGTTATAAGGAAAAACGTGGTATAGGGAGGCAATCAAAATGGCTGCCGTTTTGTAAATAGGGTCAGTTTTTTTTCCAGCACAACGGCTGTAAATTTTTCCTAGGATACCCTCTTGAAGGAGAAATTGTCGCAGAGGATCGGCGGTGGAGGGATGCAAATATTTATGCTGGTTCCCCAACTGCCTGTGATGTAGATAGGTCGTCTTAGAATCTAAAAATCACATTGAATTACTTCGGGAGGGGTAGGGGCGGAAAAGGAGGAAAGAGTTCGTATAAAATTTCAATCCCCTAGATCCATTAAAGCAGCTGTTATGGGTTCGCAAAGTAGAACCATTTCCGAGAAAAAATCATATTTTTTTGTTAATACAAAGGAGAAAAATTTAAACCCCCCTCCCCTCTTTGAAAGAACTTTTTCTAAGTTTCGAATTGCGCAGGATAGTTCAGTTTTGGTTCAGATATCTGCTAACTTGTTTAATGATTCGTTGAAAGCTCGTAAATCGATTATGAAAAATCACATTTTTCAAATTTTTTCAGGAAACATGTACGTCTCTTCATGGAAAAAATTCGAGTATTAAGGATCGAAAAATTGGTATTTTGACGTTATTTCTAAGCTTTAAATGTTGAATTTTGCTTTTTTTTCTCGCGTAGAAGTGAATTTTTGCGTAAGAAAAAATCGCTGAGAGGATCGTCGTTCCTTCTCCTCTCTGCCCGCGACTGCTTTTACACCGATATTCTGAATTTTTTCTAGAATCAGCGATTTAGTCGAGTCAAATTGGCGCAAAAAATAACCAAATGATGAATGAATTTAAGGATATATATCTTTTTTGGTGGATTGTAGCCAAACACCACCTTCACCCCCCCTCGCCCCCTCCTTCCTCAAACAGCGTATCCAACATCGAACAAAATCAAACTGGAGCTTCTCTTCCAATATTCTCATTTTTGCCTCAAAAACAGGTTTTTTTACCAATAACTTTGCGTAATTTTGTTCCTAGACGCGATACTGAAAAAAGGTTGAAACAAAAAATATAGCTGGTTAAATTTCCAATAAATAAGGTTATTACACATTTTTTTCGAAAATCGATAGAAAAATTTTAAAATGAGTCCCCAACATGGTGTTTAGCTTAATTCCCCGAATGTTTCTATCGCGTCACGAAAGCTAGTGGCCAACGTTCGTAGGCACACGGGCTCAATTCTCTATCAGCGTACTTGAACAGGTTAAACTGTAGGGTGGGTTTATTTTTGCTTTTTTTTTTGAAATTCTGCAGATGGCGGTATCGTAGTTGCTGCGAAATGGCTACAAAAGGATGCGGTAAAAATTTCAGGTATTCAACTTGATTTTTTCAACTCGCAAAATCGTCTCAAAATTGAAAAGTTTTCAAAAAATTGAAAAAAATAATTTGAAAATTTTTCCCAGAAATATTCGAACACAAAATAATCATTGGCAGCAATTTTTCACTATCAACTTCTTTTTCAGGGATTTTTAACGATGTGAGGTTTTGCATTTTCCCCCGATTTTCTGAAAAAAGTATGATGACATTTTTTTTAAATTATTACATCAACATGAGATTACATTGCATTTAGTCTATGTGATTTGTTTAGGTATGTTGAAAGATAATTGAGCCCGCTTGTTTATGAAAGTTGGCGGCTGGCTCTCGCGACGTGGCAGAAACATCACGCGGAACGTCACGTTGGCGCAAAACTTATCCCTTTTAAAATTATTTAAAAGCGTTTTTATCGATTTTCGAAAAAAATTGTAATGACCTTTTTTATTGGAAATTTGACCAGCTATATTTTTTGTCTCAACTTTTTTTCAGTATCGCATTTAGGAACAAAGTTAGGCAAAGTTATTGTTAAAAGAAACCTATTTTTAGGACACAAATAAAAATATATCATGAACCGTTGACCTTAGAATAAATTTAATATTACATTATCGATTGGAAATTTTACTACGAACAATTTTAGTCTCGTATAAATTTTTTGTAGGATGCACCGTTTTCGAGTAAATTTTAAAATATGTGATTTTCAACGTTCAGAGAATCATCGATTTGTGAAGTTTCACGAATCGCTCGGGATTTCGAGTTTCCGAGGGTGGGGAGGGTGTTAGAATTTTTTTTGACTGGTATTAAACAAAGCATGTTTTTTCCGGAAATGATACTACTTCAGATGCTCACATCAGCTCTCCTAATGAACCCAGAGAGTTGAAGTTTTATACGGAGATATTTCTGATTGATAAGTACCCAAAAACCAGCCAAATCGAAGAATTTCGTTTCTTTTTTTAGTGCTTCTACGCATCTTACAACGAACATTGATCATAATATAACTACTCCATGTATGCGTACGAACGACTTGCACCTATATATATCGTTTTATTTGCGTGCGAGATAATAATTTATGTAAGAGAAGTTTTTATTCGTTAACACCTACGAGCACAATAACTATCATAAGTACTATGGTACATTAATTCGCTCCAACGCAACGTTTGAAAATAACCAAAAAAATCCTAGTTTGAAAACTTTTAAATTGAAAAAATTTCCAATATCGCGTATCTTCTTCCGCATCTTATTATTTTCGTTGTCGGTACTTTAAGCAAACTCTGGCGTTATAATAAAAGATGAAAAAGCACGGTCGGCTTGTTTTTTTGGAAAATTTTTCAATACGCTCATTAAACAGTTTGCAATTCGACGTCTGAGTCAATTTAAAAGGAAACAAATTTCATAGCGAGAAAAATAAAAAAATAACTATTCCCATCGGAATTAATTAAAAACTAGGTAGCGAGATCGAGTAGCCAAATTGTTTACAAGGGGAAGTTGGTAAAAGTTTCGGTCAACGAACGAGCAAACCAAACCAATGAAAGAAAAAAAGAAAGTTGTGATTTTCTCGTGTACAGCTGCATTGCTTTGTACATTTTGTAAAATTAAGAGAAAACTTATCCGAAGAATTTCTCGATCGAAATGGAAAACTAACATTTTTTGGGAGTTTTATTCAAGTTATTCACTGTTTTGTGCTGTAAGGTGGCATTTTAAAGGATATTTTTATTATTATTATTTACTTTAGTTGAATGTATAAGATTGAAATTTTTGAATATTTTTTTAGTTTTTGATTGTATTTTGAACTGTAACATGGTGTGGGTTGAAAAATCACGTTTTGAAGAAGTTCTATTTAATTTTTCGTTTATAAACAAAAATTAACGTTTTTTAATTATTTTTCAATTTTTTGTGCTTTTTGAAGATTTTTATTATTTTGAAAATGTAAAATGTTGTTTTAAACGATTTTCCCATCAGTTCACATCAAAATTGTAAAAAATTATTGTTTTTGGAAGATTTTTTACCTTTTTTTTGAGAGGTTTGAAGTGGCATTTTGATTGATCTTTTCATCATTTCATTTCCTAAATTCGAAAAATAAACGTATTTTGAAACTTTTTGAGTTTTGTGAGGGTAAAATGACATTTTTTTTATTATTTTTACTCTCTAAAATCTGAAAATCAAATTTTTCGTCTTTTTGAAAATTAGTAATGAGATTTCCATTAATTTTTTTATCATTATAAAAAATTATTAAAAATGTGTTAAAAATACTGAAAATTTACCTGAAATCCGAAAAAAACTATTGAAAGTAATCGAAAATTGAGTAAAAAATTAGCATAAATTAGTCAACACTTGAAAAAGTTGGTCAAAAATTACGAAAAAATGTGAAAATGTACGAAAAAATTGATCTTAAATAGGAAGAAAATCGTTAAAAAAATCATCGAAAATTTCGTCAAAATTGTTATAAATAGTTTAAACATACGTGAAAATTGAGCTGAAATTAGAAAAAAATCGTTAAGAATAATTGTTGAAGAAAAATGCACACAAATGGGTTAAAAATGCAAAAAATTGACAAAAAGTCATGAAAATTGCTAAAAATTAGTCAAAACTGAAGAAAATTGATCGAGAATTACAAAAAAATGTTGAAAAATACGTGAAAATTGATCTAAAATATGAAAAAAAGAGTTAGAAATGCAAACAAATGGTTAAAAATTGCGACGAATATTGAAAAATACGTGAAAATTAACCTGAAATATGAAAAACATCGTTAATTTTGTTAAAGTTGGTAGAAATGATTTTAAAAATCCGTAAAAATTGGCCTAAAATATGGCAAAAATCATTGAAAAACACTTAAAATTTGGTAAAAAATTCACAAAAATGAGTTTAAAATGCAAAAAAATTGTCAATAATCACGAGAAAATGTTGGAAAATGAGTGAAAATTGAACAAAAATCGTTAGAAATGCGGTAAAAATTTGACAAAAATAGTTAAAAAAGTACAAAAAATGCATCAAAAATTATAAAAAGCTGCATTTTAACCAATTTTTAAGTCGATTTTCTTGTATTTTACAACACTTTTTCGTGATTTTTTCCGTATTTTAAGCCAATTTTCCGCATTTAGACCATTGAGACGATTTTTGGCCATGTCAGGTATTTATTTTAATTTTTTATTTTTTTCCCTAGAATTAAAATCATTTGCTCCGGTCGGTATCAACCAAACTCACTCTAATTCGGTTAATCGGCGGAGTGTGGCGGGGGATTAGATATATATGAGTGTGGATAAACTTGGGTTAAAATTCAGTTATGGCCCAATTTGGGGGAGGGGGTGCTGAAGGATTAAAATCGCAAAAATTAACCCTTTTTAAACCGATTGATGGAGAATCAGAAGTTGTATAACATATCCAAAAATCAACCTGCTAAGTCAATTAGAAAGGGAGATATGGGGGGGGGGTCCCCTTTTTTGACCTTAAAAAAAAGGTTGTTTCTCCCTTATCTGAACACCAAATTGAGCTAGAAGTTTGAAATTTGGTATGTACATGTAGGTGGGATACTAGATGTGCCTTTTAGAGGTTGCGACTTTTTAGCTTCATTGCACCCTCTCACAGCCCTAAAAAAGTGGTTTTCTGATAGGTTATTCTTATTTTTATCGTTTTCGAGGTTGTTTCTCACACAACTCCCTTCCAAATTGAGCTAGGAACTTGAAATTAGGTATGTATATTTAGTAGGGTTCCTAGATGAGCCTTTTGAGAGACTCGACCTTTCAGCCCCATTTCACCTACTCACAGTCCCAAAAATGTAGTTTTCTGCTCGTTTTTTCTTATTTTTTGAGTTCGTTCCTCGCATAACTTCCCTCCAAATTGGGCTATGAAATTGAAATCAGGTATGTCCCGTCTGTGGGGACCCTTGATTTGCCTTTTACGAGTTTCGACTTTTTAGTCCCATTGAATGCTTCCTACCTGCAATTATGATTAGGATCAATTCTCATGATTGTAGTATGTCATGAAAATCAGGCTGAATAAGCACTGCGAAGCGATACTTTTTTTTTGTTTTTTTCAGTATTGCCTCCTTTAGAAAACTCGATTAGAAGTTTTTAAGCGCAGTTTTGGCTAGAAAAAAATCGTTGAAAATTTTCGAAAATGAAAATTTTCAATTCCACGGCCAAAAAGAAGTACTATTTTGGCCTATTACAAGAAGTAGCAAAGGGACAAGATACCAAAATTTTTACCACAGCGTTTTCAGAACATAAGAACCAAAGCCCATCGGGTTAGCTTAAAATTTCAGCTGTGGAGCAGATTTACCTATCTTATCCACCGCGTCCGGTGCCCTTTAAATATTTTTCAACAGTTTTATCAAAATTTACTCTAATATGCTAATCTTGCGCCCGTTTCAACTTCACTCCCTTTCATCCTTTCTAATTTCCAATGCTGGTAATACATACACGAAGAATGTATTTCTTAAAATGGTCTCCATCAACGGTATAGCTATTATCAAACCTCTTGATGCTCGCTTCATCTTACATACGTACATAGGGACTTGCTACTCACTTCGCATCTCGTCGTGAAAATATGGAAATTTTCAACATTTCATCTGTTAAATGTATTTACACAACGATATAGAGTTTCGAGCAATTTGAAACCGAGCAAAAAATAAGCCATTTGCAAACCTCATGTAAAGTACCTATACCTATACTTGGATGTACCTTGCACCCTACCTTCTACATACGTACAATATCGTAAACGTTTAGATAATTCTAGTTCATTTACCATACGCTCATTTTGCAAAATAACGCAAGCTTTTATTCTCAATGCTAAACCTAGCCTTACGTGTGTGTGTGTATAGAAAATACAATGCGGCATTCTATTCTATAGATATCTTGCAACTTTACCAACTCGTTATATCAACAGTCAGTACGTTTAAAAATTTACCACCTTTGAAGTTAAATGAGGAAAAATCCACTATAGCCAAGGCATAGAGGTAAATACTAGGTAGGTAGCTAGGTACCTGTGTGCCTATCTAATTTACGCCAATATACGGTGGCGAATTTTTACGTCGACGAGTGTGCAGCGATTTCGAAAACCGAAACTGGTCTCGTTATAAAAAATTTACAGCTTAGAAAATAGGGGGTATATAGGATATCTCTACATATAGCGAAGTATATCTGGTGTGTGCAGCAATATCGAGTAATCTCGTTATCGTACCTACTACGTACATTTGGTCTACGATGAGAGCGAGGTGTGTGCTTTTTTTTTTTTGCTCTCTCTTCTTTTTGCTATCGAAATGAATTTATTATAAAGTATACCCCAGACTTGTGTATAGGTATTAGATAGAGAAAGAGAGAGAGAATATAGCTACGATACGTAAACGAATAGAAAACTGTCACCGACAAGCTCAAAGGGTATTCGTTCAATTTAATTTACGTAACCGTGATTAATTATTATTTTATGCATATCGTATACGCAGTAGGTAGGTACTTCGAGTGCCTTTTTTTTTTTTTTTTTTTTTTTTTTTTTTTTTCAGCTGTTTAGTATACGAGAGTTATATACAGTACCCACTTTGTAATATCGTCGCAACCTGACAGCGTAATATGTCGTTGCTGTAAACGACTATGCTGCAAAAATGGCGAAATTTTCCAACGCTTTGGAGCCGACTGCGACTGCGACACGCAAAATGCGGAGGTTGTTACTCGTATTGTGACGAGAAGGTGATTTGAGTGTTAATTACCGCGAGCTATGAGAAAATGGATCTTTTCATCCGAGTTAATTATGCTATTTTATTTGCGGCCGTGTATTAACATAATAGTAATTTTAGCACTTTGATAAAATATTTATTATTGATGATGATGATGATATCGGTGACAGCGTTGTACCTATTAGTTTGTTCTTATGACGTAGGTAGTTTTATCGAATGAAATTACATACAGTACGATAATTTGTTCGAATTCGAATCACGTAGACATGATGTAAAAAATCATTCCAGATGTACTAGATCTTTTGGCTGAAACTGTTCAGAAATCGGTAATTTGTCCTATTTTTAATGCGAAATAATGAAGCTCTAAAGACACGAAGCGAAATAAAACAATTGCTAAAGTTGGCCAACTTTCAAAAAAAAACAACACAAAATATCATCAATATTCCCCTTATTTTTTAGCTGTAAAATGCTACTTTCAACGGTTTTTTCATCAGCTTTTGTCTGTAGACTAAAAATTCATTGATTTTTTGGGACTTTTGTTGGCATTTTTACGCACCTATGACTCCGAACTTTCAATATTGTAAAAATATCCCCCTCCTCCCATTTAAGTTTTTTTGTGTGCAAACCAACTAGCAAAAAAGTATTTTAGAAGTTGATTGTACTGTTTTTTTCTGTGGGACAACAATTTTTTCACCCTGCACATGGAGTGAAGAGGAGGTCAAAAAGGGGTAATTTTTTACCCCTAAGCTGGGGATGAAAAATTCGACTGGGATTCGATAGGGTAGTGTCTCTTGATGCTAAACAATAATTTTTTTCCACTGAGCACCTGCACAATAGAAATTTATGACCTTCTTAAATGCAATTTTTAGGCATTTTTTGGCGCATTTTTATATTCACATGGATCTAGCTCTACAAATACGATTGGTGGCCATTTTGTTTCATCATATTATGCTACGTTCAATCTTTATGCATACAAAACCGCGAAGTTGATCGAGTTTAAATTTTGAAATTAATATAATTATTGGTATTAGTCAAATTTCAATCTGACGTTTTTTGTTCCAAAAATTAGGCGTGCGACTTATTAAAATAGGTTAAAATTTCGCGCTGAATTCGAAAATATGGGTGGATTTTTTTCTCCCCACACCTCCTTTCACAAACCTCCCTAAAAATTGATTTTTGTTTGAAATAGCCGCGTAACCTATGGAAATGAAGTAAAATTTCGTTATAAATTCAAATATGAGGATAATTTTTTTTCAAACTCCATCCCCTTTCATACCTCTTCTCCTCAAAACTGTTTTTTTTTTTTTTTGAAACCAGTTGCGAGACTTATAGAAATAAGTTAAAATCAATGAATTCTTATTTATTTTTAAAGGTAAAAATTTGAAAAAAAATCATTTTTGATTTTGAAAAAATTGGAAGTATGATTGGGCATTTGACAGGATTTTTTCAATTTGACACCTCAATTTTGCCAGAAAAATTCAATTTTTGTCATCCATAAGAAATCCTCAGGGGCTTACCCCCCCCCCCTTCACAGATCCGTCCTCAAAATTCGTTTTTCGTTGAACTAGTCGTGTGAGCTAGTGAAATGGGAAATACTACACGAACTTACCAAAATGAATTTAAAACTCTTAAATATGTAATTTTAGTGTTGAAACATCCAATTTTTTCGAAATTTCGCCCTCACTGCACTCGAGTTTACGTGTATCTTCTATTCATTTCATTTTTGTCCAATTCAACGAACCAACGAATTAAGATTCCTAAAAATGCAATTTTAGTACTAAAAAATTCGATTTTTTCAAGGTTTAACTGACCGACATTTGTATTTATTTCATTTTTTAAAACTTGGGCTCCCCTAAAAAAGAGCTTTTTATAGAAACCTTGTATTTCACTTTACCAAAAAAGTTTCTTTTTATTTACTCCAATATAAGAGTTAAACTACCACACCCAGGATCGCATAAAATATCGTCGAATAAATGACAACTTGAAGGCTTTAAGTATACATTTTTCAGGAGTGAAATTCATGCAAAATATAACCATACGATAATTGTGCTTTATTTTGATAAGCATAAGTCACTTGTCATTTGTGCCGAGCATTTAGCAAATCAACTGAAAGTTTAATTTTTATTAGTCTCAATTAATGATCGACGTATAGGTTTACTAAGGATTACCTGTTTACTATTTTTGCCAGCCAGTGATAAGCCATCTTTCGTCTATGATTTTAATCCATTTATAAAAACCTCGTATGAATGCCCAACTGTAAATAAAAATTCCGCTATTGGCTAATATAAATATTAAAAAAATTCATTAAAAAATACAACAAAACGGTTACTTATTTACGATGAAAAAAAAAATAATAATAAATTTGAGCTTGAAAAAAAATACGTGTAAGATGCACACTCGTTTGTATTTAGTTTACTATCCTCGTACATTAATTATTACGAATTAAGATTTAAAAAAAAAAAGTAAACAAGATATTGTAACGTATCTAAGTACTTATGGTAGCTCAAGCTGCTACTTAGCTATGTTCCTACGTATCTACATATGTAGGAACGTCGGCATGTTTTTGACATAACCTAACGCACGCAATAACCCTCACGATATTCCAAGTTCAAGATAATAATAAAGCACGTCAGCTACGAGTATTAACGGAAATGCTTGTGTAGAATTGCGGTTTGCATGAGGACGTAGCGGTAGGTTCAGGTTCGCAGGTGTACAACTTGTACCTATACCTACCTGGTAATAAATATTTACATATATGTAGAAGCGTATGAGTATGTAGATGAACAATACACACAACAAAGTAATTTTACGAACGATTGAACAAAAGTGCATTTTTTGTTTTCGTATTATTCGTAGTACTTACGTACGATGCACGATTGAAAAATATTTCGTGTTATTTCAATCCATTAGTACGCCAGTGTAAAAAAAAAACATCGCTTTACGATGCTTCTTCAGCCTGATTTTCTTGATTTATTGCAATTGTGAGAATTGGAAAAAAGTATCACACTAATCAGTATCGATGATAGAAAGGGTTCAATGGGGCTATGAAGTCAACCCCCCCCCCATCCCCAAGCATATCTAAGGTCCTTACTGACTGTATGTAACTAATTTCAACTTCCTAGCCCAATTTGGAGGAGAGTTATGCGAAAAACAAATATTAGAAATTAGAAAAAAATACCAAAAAAACACAAATTTAGGACTGTGAAGGGGTGCAGTGGGGCTGAAAAATCGAAACCGCCAAAAGGCACAACTAGAATCCCTGATGAATGTACATACCTAATTTCAAGTTCCTGCCTCAATTTGGACGGGAGTTATACGAGGAAAAAACCTCAAAATATAAGAATAAATAATCAAACAAACAAATATTGGGGCCGTAAAAGGGTGAAATGGGGCTAAAAAGTAGAGACTCCCGAAAAACACATCTAGAGTACCTATTGAATGTTTATACCTAATTTTAACTTCTTAGCTCATTTTGGTGGGGAGATTGGGGCGGAACAAACTCAAAAAATAAGAAAAAACCATATACACGGGGTTGTAAAGGGATGAAATGAGGCTGAATAATCGAGATCCCCCCCCCCAAGGTGCATCTAGGATCTCTGCTGAATGTACGCACCTAATTTCAAGTGCTTACCTCAACTGCGCGGGGAGTTATGCGAAGAACAAAATCAAAAGACTTAAAAAATGAGAAAACTTGACTAAAAAACCACATTTTGGGGCTATGAGGGGGTGCAACAGAGGTGAAAAGTCGGCACCCTTGAAAGACTCATTTAGGGCCCCTGCTGCATGTACATACCTAATTTCAAGTTCCTAGCACAAATTGGAGGAGAGCTCTGCGAGGAATAAACTCAAAACATTAAAAACGATCAAAAAACCATATATTTGGGGCTGTGAGGAGGTGCAGTAAAGCTGAAAATTCTAGACTGCTAAAAGGCCCATCTAAGGTCTCTGCTAAATGTACATGCCACATTTCAGCTTCCTACCTCTATTTGATGGAGCGTTATGTGAGGAACATGCTCAAAAAGTTCGAAAAATGAGAAAACCTAAGTAGATATTAAGTAGGAGTTCAAGAGACATTTCTATATTACCGATAAATTACCGGTAATACAGAAATATCCTTTAAACTGCTACTTTGTATCTACTAACCTATCCAAAAAAAAAACACATTTTAGGGGCTGCAAGAGGGTGCAATGGAGGTGAAAAGTCGGGACCTCTAAAAGGCACATTTAGAGCCCCTACTGAATGTTTACACCTAATTTCAACTGCGTAGTTCATTTTAGTGGGGAGATAGGGGATAAACAGCTCTTTTTCAAGGTGAAAAAGGAGGGAAAACCCTCATATCTCCCCTCCTAATTGGCCTAGGAAGTTGATTTTTGGATATGTTATACAACTCTGGATTTGCTATCGATTGATTTAAAATGGAATAATTTTTGTGTATTTGGCCCCTCTACGCTCCCTTCCCCAAAATGGTGCAAAACTGAATTTTGACCCAAGGTCATCCTCACTCATACATATGTAATCTGCTGCCTAACTGAGCCGATTAACCGAATTGGAGCGATTTTGATCCGTATGGAGCAGAGTAAATTATTTTAATGTTCTGGGAGGGGGGGGGGGAATGAAAAATAAATATCTGACATGGCCTAAAATTGTCTTAATGGTCATCTAGGACCCCGAAACGGATTTCGTCGGTATCCCGCCTCCCTCCTCAACCGTCGTTGGTCGGTAGACTGTAATAGCCTGGGTTTCATTAACAATATGACATAGAAAATTAGGCTAGAAATCAGTATTTATGGTTGTTCCTATAGATAGTGATGTATAATCATGAAATTGGTTTCAGCATTTGGTATTGAGTATTTTGGTAAAATTACATATGTACTTAGTGATAAGAAACGCGCACGCATTACGAAGGGAATTTTCCTAAGCTTATGTAATTGTAATTTATCTTATAGGCCTACCGTTAGATTAGTCACTGTAAAGTACTGTTTAATTATTACGTAGGCGGATAAAAACCGTGATAACTTCTGGAAA
This sequence comes from Ferrisia virgata, assembly GCA_900060175.1. NCBI lineage: Eukaryota > Metazoa > Arthropoda > Insecta > Hemiptera > Pseudococcidae > Ferrisia > Ferrisia virgata. The sequence continues at coordinate 12,908 of FIZR01026195.1, forward strand.
AGACCAATTGAGGTCTAATCAATCTACAAATATTATTACATGCGATAAATATGTATATAATCGAGATAGATAGGTACAGGTATTATATACGTATAAGACGTATATATACCTAAACCTATAGAGAAACGGAAGCACCATACGTGATGACGTCCTTGCATCATTGGTACGTACAAGTACAACATTATACGAGATCATCGAGAAAATCATAAACAATTCCGAGGTGATTTAATCCAGGTGCGGTAATTAATCCGCGTATCCTGTGGTTTTCCCTGAATTCCTGCTGAACAAGTAATAACCGGATTGGTGATTTACGAATAGGGTAGGTAAATCCTCGCCAGCCGCAGGGCTTTTTCTGCGGTCGATGACTAAAAATTAGCGATATGGGCGACTCGACTGTAAAATGATCTAGGATCCAGTTTAATTACATTCTAATCTCGGGTAGTTTTTTCCAGTCTCAAGATCATTAACTCGATGTGATAAAGCTACAAAACCATTAGCTATTTATGATTCTTTCTTTCTTCTTTTTTTCTAGTAATATGAGTTTGATTTTCGTTGATAGAAATACAGAGGTTTACGTAGCAGGTACCTAGGTAATTGATCATATTAGAAGATATCAAGGTGATCCTCAAATTGACCCTTATAATAGACGTGCCTATGTATATATATATTTTTTTTGAAAGCCATTTCCAGAAAATTCTATTCTAACATCGTGTTGGTAATCGTAATCGTAAGATGGTCTTAATTATTACGTCATCGTATTAACAATCCGATGATAAATGATCGTTTGTCGCGAGATCGTACTAATTAGTGTAATTTTCCAGTTTAAAAAATATTACATTTTTTTATCGTATTTATTTATAATTGACGAATTTTTGATTAGTAAGATCGAATTCTAACTGTACAGCAGGCTTGAGGGTAGCTCTACCTATGTCCCGGGATTGGTTGGTATCTATACTTGAATAATTTATGTTGACATTTTAATTAGAATGAGTTCGATTTTAAATTTCAAAAATAGTACTAGTGTGTGAGAAACCTTCGAAAATGCGATTATCGATAGTTTGCTTGGTAATATGAATGTTTGATTATAATGATTTTGATCCATAATAATCTACTGCAATTTGTTGCATTAAAAATAATTTTAAACCAATTCTAAAGCGATGTTTACAGGATAAGTTTGATCCTAACCCCCCTCCCTCCCTCCTCACACACATACACGAAATATAAGGGATAAAAACGCTTCACGAAAAACCTGTTTTAGAAAAAATTCTCTTCATGAGTATTCTCTCCTTGTCAGTCATCCTACTCCAATTATATTTCGACACCTATGCGAGGAAAAGTTCTAAAAAAATTCCAGTACACAGAAACAATTAGAATCTATTTATAATACTGATATTTTTTCAAAATTTTCCATCGTACGAGACTACGAGTAGGTATGTTTTCAAACAAATGTGCAATTTTTCTCAACTTTACACGAATGTATAATTTTTTTTCCAACTACATCTTGAGAGGGTATGATCGAAAAATATTTACCAAATGAACTTTATCAACATCGTTGGTATGTATTGAATTGGTCTGGATTTGTTTTAAAAAATAAATAAGTAATGAAATAGGATTTAGGTTTATCAATGTACCGTTTTAATTATGCACTTGTTTTCTTATTTTCGTCGAGAGTTGAACTCGTAATTTTTCTTGTCAAGGTTATTTTGATCTGGATATTGCGCACGTGTAAAATGATATTTACGAGTTACCTAGCTGTAAACATAACTGGATTATTTGTGATGAATGTGATTTTAGACGTTCCAAAAATATAAACAAATCTCTGGAAATTACCATTTAGAATTTTTTAATCGAACGCAGCTGGTTAAATTCTTCAAAAAAAAAAAAAAAATTGATAATGCTATTGTAGTTAATTATTATTTCGGTCCTTAACCTTTAACTAAAGAATAAAACCTACAGATACCAGTACCACTATGAACCCCTCTCCCTATCTTCTTTCTAGGTATTTCTATTTTTAAAGATTTCAAAGCCTATAATAGGAATGAGCCTATATTGGTTATGCTCTTCAAAGGAACTACATATCTTTCATAGAAACCGTTTTACCAGATTTTTTTCGCCATACTGGCAAAGAGTACTAGACTAGGGTTGCCGAGTGGGGGGGGGGGATAAAATTCCATTCTAGGTCCTGCAGAAGACTAATGGGGCCATTTTTTGGGAACGCTATTGAAGACTAACCAACCAAAACTGATCAAATTCGATCGATGGGCTTATATTGGCGGCAGATTAGATACATATGAACGGGCCTATCCCTGAGTCATAAGTCAGTGGTATCCAAAATTTGGCGAACAGATGTAGGAGGGTAAAAATCGCATAAACTGTTCACATTTAAAATCAATCGATAGAGAATCAAAACTAGTACAAAACGTTGTAAAATCAGTCTTTTAGAGCAATTAGAACAGGAAGTGCAGTAGTTCCTCTCTTTTTGATGTTAGAACAAAGTTGGTTCCTCTTCTAGCATCACCCTAAATTGAGATAAAAAGCTGAAGTGAGATACTAGATGGGCCTTTTGAGCGTCTGTATTGTTCATTTGGAAACCAACCTCTGCCCCTATGACTTACACAGTGTCTTGTAGGTAATATCTGGAATCTGCACATTTTCAGTTTAGGTTAGTAACATTTACCATGGTTTTTATGTCAAGTGTTTCCTTTGTCCCTGACACTGGTAGCCAACCCATGCAATAGAAAGTGTAATTTTTAAAGTGAAGAAGATGTGTGGACGCAATTGTAACTTTTTCTGATTGAGGAGAGGAGGAGAAGGAGAGGAGGAGGATGATTTGTAAAAATATCACTCTAATTCTATCTGTTTTGAACCAGATTTATTACAGTTGCGTCGGAGTTTGAAAGGTTCAGAGTCTTAATTGAAGGAGGTTTATATTTTGGGATGGAGGGGAGAAGGGGTTGGAAAATCAAAAAGTAAAAAAATGTTTCTACCAATCGATAGAAAATCGAAAGAGTTATAACATATTCAGAAATCAACCTCTTACAATGATTAGGGTCCAAGGAATTGGTCCATTTGGGCCATTTTGACCTTTAATGTGCCTAGGGCGTTTTAGGTGGCCTCAAGGTGATGACCAATGTGTACCTTTTGCGGATCTCGGCCTTCCACCTGCAAACCATTCCATTACAGGTCTAAAAAAAACTATTTGCACAACGTGTTTTTGAAGAATAGATTTCCTCTGCAGTTCGTCCTAATTGAGCTAGCATCTTGCAACTCGCAACATATAGATCAGGGAGATACGCAGGTTGTGCATTTTGGAGATCTCAACTTTTCATTTCCGAACGAACCACTTCTACTCGTACATCCCTGAAATGGGTATATTTTCCCCTCGATTTTAAAACAGTGAAGACGAAAAGATTGAAGTAGGGCCAAGTCGTGGCAGCAAATGCAGATACCTAAAAGTGTACTTGGATAATAGAAAAACCTGGCTGTACATTTTTTTTTTTTTGGTTGAAAAATTTTTGGGGCCCAGGTGTGTAGAAGGACCTCTTCCCTCCTTGAGTAACATTCCTGGGAAGATATGTAATTGTCACTACACATTCGTAAAAAAAAAACCTACAGAAGGGGTAAGGAAGGAAGAAATAACACGACTTCATAAAAAAATGGTAGGAATTTAAACATTGGCACAAATTTTCTAAATTTACTGTCTTCTTTCTTCATGAGATGGCAGATGCGAGGGGGAGGGGTGAAGAGAGGGGGGTCATCATAAAATCGTCAATATTGTTCTTCTATGGCGTTCCTTGACCATCTTATGATAAAATATTCGACGAACTGGCTTCTCGAAAAATCTCTAATTTAAATCAACCTTGTACTTTTAATCGAATTTTTTCTACCTAAATTACTGAAGTTGGCGTGTTATTATTTTTATTACCTATCTAAAAATGTCTTCTCGATGGATGAAGAAATGTATTCGATCTTCAACCTCCAACGCTAAACTTTTAAGCTAATCAAACGCTTACACAACTCAGATAAAAAAAACATTGTTAGGATAAACGTATCCCGAGTTCGTTTCAATTCGCAATGGATATGAAACGAAAACGAAATTAATTTAAAAATACTCGTGATCTTTACGATAAAAAGACCGTTGCCTGAACCTGTAATACGACGGTAATTCTGAAAACTTGTCGAACAGCAGCGCAAATACTCTCGTATTTAAATTCAAACACAGTGAACTTGACACCTGGTACTTGTCAAACGACACACAAGTACAAGTATACTTACATAGTAACACTTTCTCGTCTTGTAAATGAAATGAAAATTACACGGCTGACATGTGTGTGTGTGTGTGTGTTTGAATACTCTTAGATAAGTAGGTAGGTGTAGAGGTACATCGCATATCGTTCGCTTCGAATCAATGTCAACGACGATACGACACGATGAAATCTTTCCAGCAGAAACCAGCACGTGTCGAAGTAATTAAAAAGCTCGTTTCGTTTGATGATGTTAATTTTTTTCTCTTTATTTAAATCTATTATGGAATAAATTGGATGGAAAAAAGTATACATGCGATTGAATATGGACAGCGATGGAGTGCGAAGGAGATTCAAGACAGTTTATCGTACTGTACATTGATAAAATTTCAGGTTAATATACTTTTAACAGATAAACACCAAATATAGGTCGACTTTATACTTTGTTAACGTTCGTATGCTTAGTACTCACTTGGCTACTTACTCGACCAACAATGTGTACATTGTACGTACACGCTATGTACTCACGTTCGTGTACAGAATGCAGATAATAATTATCGTTTACTTACACCATGTACGTAGTATGTTGTATTTGCAACCCATCTACCTACCCACCTACCTATACCTATACCTATATACATACGTGATAAAAATGATAAATATGATTATTATAATTTACGCACGATTGATCATTTTATTAGCATCAGGTTCATTTCCTTCATCGATAGTCGGTTCGCTGTGGTATAGGTAATTAGCTTTAGCACGTTGAAAGTGAAGGTAGCCTGCTCTTCCTACCAACCCCATGCCATGCCATGCCACCATCTTTAACGTTCATCGATGTATGATCGATATAAATATTTATCTATTAACATTGAACAATTATAACTTATTTCTTTTTTCCTGATTCAACGAATAGGTTACCTGTTCGATCTGATTTCTTCATGTTTTAGGTATATATTTATGTTTGAATGACCTTATATATATAATACGAGGTAGTTGGCTCATGACCCAAAAAGTAATTCGAATTTTTTGATTTCGCTTAAAATTGTTTTACCAGTTCTTCTCGATAGTGTAACGAAAAAAATCATAGTCATTTCGGCTTTCACCATTCGTGAGGCTGGCGGAAGGAAAGAGGTTCGCAATTTTCGAATAATGCGACTCTTTGTCAAACAGCTCAGCTTTAATGGGTCATATTTCAAGATCGGTTGTACTTGAGATAGATCTGTTTTTGCACGTTTTTGTAAGTTATCCGAAGGAAATTCAAAATTTACGTTCAAAAAATTTTGAAAGCTCATAGTTTAACTTTTCATGATGAGTGTAAACGTTGAAAACTACCATTTAAAAATCTAATAAAAATCCCCACCAATAGACCTTTTTGTGCTTGTTTTAATAAATTAATCTTTAAAATTGGATCTCAGTACCACTGGGAAGAACAAAGGTTATGAATTTTGGTCAAAATTCTTAAAAATTGAAAAACTGAAGTGACGTATCGATTTCTGCTAATTTGTAGACACTGAGTTTGATTATCAGCTTATTTTTTGATCCAACGTGTTTAAATCCCCCCTCCCTCCACAACCACATTAACATGATCTTTCCTAATCAGCATCAAGGTTGGGAAGGGTTGAATAAGGAAAGTCGAAACTCACAAAAGGCACATCTACGGCCCCTACTAAATGTACATACTAAAGTTCAACTTCATTGCTCTATTTGGGGGGAGGGGGGAATAGGAAAAATCGACAAAAAAACCATATCCTTGGGATTGTGAGGGGGTGCAATGAAGCTGAAAAGTCGAAACGTACCAAGTCCGCATACCAAATTTCAATTTTCTGGCTCAATTTGTTGCGGAGATAGGAAAGAAATAGCTCTTTCTCAAGGTGAAAAAGGAAGAAACCCCTCATATCTCCCCTCCTAATTCACCTAAGAGGTTGATTTTTGGATATGTTATACAACTTTGGATTCGTCATCGATTGGCTCAAAAAGGAACAATTTTTGCGTTTTCAGCCCCTCAGCACCCTTTCCCCCAAATTTGGGCATAACTGAATTTTGAGCCAAGATCATCCCCACTCATATTATTCTGTATCGAGCAGAGTAAATGATTTTAGTGTTCAGGAGGGGGGGGGGATAAAAACAAATATTTAACATAACCAAAAATGACCGTTATGTTCTTCTACGACCCGAAAATGGATTTTGTTGGTATTCTCCTCCCTCCCCCCCCCCCGGTTGTCCGTCGTAGGTTGATAGACTATAATACTATCATTTTCATTGACAATATGACTAGAAAATCAGACTAAAAATTGAAAAGATGATGTGACGTGTCCGTCTTTGCTAATTTTAAGACGCTGAGTCTGATTATTAGCTTATTTTTTCATCCGATGCCTATAAATGTCCCCCCTTTTTAGCCTCCCCAAAGTGTTCAAAATTCAAAAAAAAAAATGAAAAATCGAAGTGACATATGGATTGTTACTAATTTGAGTTTGCTGAGCCGAAAAATTGACTTACTTTTTAGATCTGATATCCCGAGTGACCCTCTAGTCACTATAAAAGTGGAAAATATTGAAGAATTATTAAAACAGCGCTTAACATATCGATTTCTACTAATTCGATATCGCTGAGATTGAATATCAATTTATTTTCTCGATCTTTGGTGCTCTAAACTGACCTTCAAATTTTCATAAGTATGAAAAATACGGCTACAGACGAGTCGCATGAAGAAAATAAGTCTTTAATCAATCTCAGCGACGTCGAATCAGTAGAAATCGATACGCCACACTATGCTTTAATCATTTTTCAGTATTTTCCAACTTTTCTGGTGGCTAGGAGGTCATTCAGGGGACAGATTCAACAAATGAGTGAAATTTCAAGCTGGCCGACCTTATATTAGTAAAAATCGATATGTCACTTCAGTTTTTCCATTTTTATAAAGTTTGACCATATTGTGATAGCTGGTGGGAGCATTTAGAAGGGTTGGATGGAAAAAAAGAGCTCATAATCGAACTTAGCGTTTTTAAATCAGTAAGAAACGATACGTCACTTCAGTTTTTCTATTTTTTTGAATTTTGACCAAAATTAAGAACCCCTGTGCCCCTCCCCGCTCCCAAGGGATATCAAGATCTCATTTTAAAAAGTTGATTGGTTAAATCAAGCGTATAAAGTTCTATTTGTGATGATTTTTTTGCAGATTTTTCAATGGTAGCTTTCAATCTTTATACTCATCATAAAAATGTGAACTTTCATGTGAAAAGCTCAACTTCGAGGTATCAAAATTTTGAATATTTATCTTGAATTTGCTTCAGATTACCTACAAAACCGCACAAACAGATTCATCCTAAGTATAATCAATGTGTAAGTATGAGCTTTCAAAGTTGAGCTGTTTGACAAAAAGTGGCTATTGTTCGGAAATTGTGAGGCCCCCATTCGCCTTGAAGATTTAAGGTGGAAATGACGGTGATTTTTTTTAATTAGACTACCGTGAGGAACTGGTAAAAAAATGTAAAGTAAAATCAAAAGACTCAAGTTCTTTTTTGGGTCGTTTTGGCATGGAATGAGCCAGCTGTACAAATTGGACAGAAGTATTTGTTGGCATACGAGAGATATTGATCTTTATACTCGTAGTTTGAACACGTGCTTTTAAGACTGCTCTCGAAACCCCTATCTTGCTTACGTATATCTATACTCGTCTCCTTTGAAGTTGATTATTTCAAACTCGACGAAAACTTTATTATTACTGGATATCTAGACCTACCTGGCATACCTACCTGTAGCTGTGGATATAATATACCTCTATACACACTGAGATATTCGATAACCTTTTACCACTACTTGTACACATTTCAACATTTCGTATACTACGTGTAGCCTATATTATACCTACCTAGTACCTACCTACCTACCTATCTACCCAGCATATTTATTCTGTTATAAGAAATTTCATTTCGTATCGACATCGAGCTTTCAAATTACGTGTACCTACGTTTGCTTGTATCGCGAGATGACGATATTAATAGAATTTAATTTCGTATACTTAAAGCTGGAGTCATACGACTCCGGCAACCGAAACTTGATTCTTACTTATGGAAAATTCCTGCTCGTGTAGCCAGCATCCCATCCGTACGTCTTGGTACTGGCGTTTATTCAGATTAACTTACGGTACATTTAGGATGACTAGTTTCTGGTAATAATAAACTGATAATCCAATGAGTCAGTGGTCATTGCCGTTTTGTCATCTGTTTTTCTTAGACGTATTTTCCTCTTCCCTTCTCCTTCCAGTTCCCATTATTATACTGTTTTGCGTTTCTTTACTAAGTAGGAAAAAATAAAATAAAATAAAGAGTCGAACTTTACGTATAAATTTTTGTAATAATACTCGAATTTATTCGACACGTGGTACATGGTTTGTAGTTTTTCACAGATCAAAAGCATAGTATAGCTTTTTGTGCTATGGCTATTAACAAACTTCGATCGTCGTTTTTTTTCTCCACTAAAGCGATAAATGTAGATAGAAAATTTCAAGTATACACATAGATTTCAAAATACCGTTTTATAAATATTAACCAATTCACGATGTGATTAAAGTCAGCGATAAATTTTGCGAACGTTTATGATTAAATATAATTTACGAAGCGAGAAATTCATCGAATGAACATTAATTGAAAAATAAACTCAATGAAATTTCTAACGAATAGAGATTTTGTGATGTATATTTAAAAATATTCAGTTATGGAAAAATTTTACCAATTTTTTTTGAAATAGCGGAAATATTAAATACTCATATTTTTATGATCCCATGGCTTGGAAAATTATAATGTAAACAAATGAATCATTTACCGCAAATATTACGCAGAAAATCCAGGTGATCAATTTGTAGTTGTACAATTAATTTACTTTACTCTTAACAGAAGAAATTTCACGATATATATTTGGTTGATTTTATTACCCTCTTCTGTACGGTGTTTTTACTTCACTGTACCTATTTTACATTATTATAGGAATGAGGATTATTACGCCCTTGAAGGTATGTTCACGTTGAGAGCTATTTCTGCCATAAATTATCTTTCGTTTAAGTAAGGCAATTAGATATAAATAGTTGGTTCTTTTATGCTCGGGAAATTGAAAATTATAAACAAAATTGACGTTTGTAAGATTTTACATAACTGCTATGTCATCGTGATATTGCAAATTTTTTGCAACATGTGAAGCAAGTTATTGAAAAAGTGACAGTTTTGACGCTAGAATATTGTTTTTTGCCAAGGTTCAAAAGTCATATAATTTATTCAGAATTGGAAATCAAATCGAACTGCAAGTCACAATTTTACGAGAAAAAAATTGCCTCTCGAAAAATGTTTTCATCTATCTAGATTTTCCTATAATTTTAGGCACACCTATTTCCCCTCAAGTGAAAAAGCATTAACATCGAAATAAAAAATTATTTCTGATTATGAAATGTACTGACCTAAGTCGATTCGTACTGATGAACAATTAGTAAAAATCTTCAAAAGAAATCACTTTTTTGGGGCTGTCTTAAGGGTGCAGGTTGGGCATAAAAAGTCAATACCAGACATCCCCTCCCCCTCTAAAGGCACGATCCACATACCAAGTTTCAATCTTCTAGGTTAACTAGCATGACTCAAGGTAGTGCTGAAAAATTTTAAAAAGCCTAAAAAACTATTATTTTGCATTTGTCCGTAGAGTGATTTAAAAGTGAAAATTCAATACCACCCTTTACCTCTTACTCTTAATTTACGTACCAAGTGTCAGCCTTCTGAGTGAATTACAGTGGCCTATATAGATGAACATTTGACCTTTCAAGCTCAAAAGGATCTGAAAGATCGATTTTTATAGCGTTCCTAACCATCGAAGAGGACTGGGTTAATTTTTGGACATCTTATAAATCTTTCGATTTCCTATCGATTGGCAAAAGTTCATTTTCTTTTATTTTACTCTTCCCCCCCCACCTTACCCATCTCAAAATTTTTATTTCCTTTAATATTGGACCTTTGATCATTTAAACTGTCCAAATTTGAATGATTTTAGTTCGCGATCAATTTTTGTTTGAAACAAATCTGTGACAAGCTATTAGAAATTATTAGCTATGCTCTCATAGTTTCAATTTCCCCGGAAGAATCTGACAAAATTTTTTCGAAAAATCATTTTATAAAATATCTTTGATGAAATCACCATTTCATGGAAGCGTGAATAACGTTTCTAAGATTCGAACATACTTTTCTTATCTTTGGAAGCATTAATTTAGAAAAGAAAAAAATTAAAGACTATGCTTCGTACTTCGATCTGAATACTTCGGTTGCAAATGCAAAAGTCTAGACTCGGAGCATCTGAGCCAATATAACATTGTTATCATCATTACTTCACTTCCTCAAAGGTGAAATGGAGGTATAAGGGAGAGCTTAAGTACCCCTCCCCCTGCTCCCTCCCATGCCAAGCCGGCCTTCTCAAATGTTTTTTGACAATTTTGTTGAAACAAAAACAGCGAAATGTGATTTTTGGAGGTCAGAAATTTCCTTGAACGGATATTCTTGGACCTTCAACTCTTGATATTCGACGAATTTTATGCCTTCGCTTCGCTTGGGCCATAATAACTGAGTTATCCAAAAATGTTGACGAATCTCCGCCTACGTCCTTACCTTTCCCTCCCTTCTCCTTTACTTCAAAATTTCACCCTGCTACTGCTCGTAGAAATTTTAACTTCTCAAAATTAAAAAAAAAGAAAAAGTCAAAATATTTGGAACCAAAAATACTATTTGAGATGGTTTTCGAATTTGACCGTACCTTCTTTGCGAGATTATTTAGACAGTATCATTATTTTTGCGTGTGGGAGGGAAGGGGACGTTTTCAAAAAAAAAGGATGGTAAAAAATCAAAATTTTTTTTCCAGAAAACTTATCACACAAAATGGAAAAATTATCAATATTACAATCCATCGGGCCGGGCTAGTGGTGTAAAGGAAGGATGGTGGTTTAGTAACACCCCCTCCTCCACCTTCTGCATGCGAAAAAACACTAAAATTCAGCGTTTACAGCTTAGAAACACGTCAAAATAACAATTTTCCAACCTCTGGCCTACAAAATTTTGCAAAACTTTTGCTCTCGTTTTGCTCTCGGTACATATTTTTGACTTTTTACGAGAAAATTTCAAAAAATTCCTCTCATTCACCCTCCTCTTCCTCAAAGTCGAAAGTTGTTACGCCACAGCATCTGGTCAATTGGGGAGTAATTTTCCATCGCAGTAACTCTCTTCGTCAGGTGTTCTCTCAAAATATCCGTAGTTCTTCGTTTTATGACATTTTTTTTATGCCCCTGTTAAGAGGAAATTCGGTCTTCCAGATACTTTTCGCACACGGTTTCAAAAATAAGGCTCAAGTTCTAAAATCATCTTGTATGGTCTTTCTGGTCAAAATCATATTTTTAATGTGAAGTTTTTTTCGATTTTTTCGTACGTTCAGAACCATACAATCGTGCGAGTAAAATTTCCACGAAGAAGGGGGGGAGGTGGACTACAATTTTTACCATATCCAACTATAGTGCTTTGTTACGTTTCAATTAAAAAAAAAAAAAAAAAAAAGAATGAAAAACAACCCAT
>FIZR01026196.1:0-12501 GCA_900060175.1 Ferrisia virgata
ATCTGATTCATCTTCAGTTTCCTCTTCGTCAGTCTCTTCATCGCTTTGCATCATTGGTTGGGGCTCATCAACGAAAAACTCGTCTTCTGAGTCAGAATCTGCGCCACCTAACTCAATGATCAGTTCGTCAATCCTATTCTCACATAGGACATCATTTTGTCTATACATGTTCTCAATTTTAATTATGTGGTTGTAAGTTTTTAGAAATTCAGACGTATCGATGGAATTCATTCAGAATACACATTACTTGTGATTTTATAATTCATTGGGAAAAAAATGCATATTTTATTTTAAAATAAAAAATAAATTATGACGTAATAAACTGTTGATAACTGAATATGTAGGTTTTGGGACATATACCTATCTTTACTAATTTGAGAAACCCTGCGTTGCTTTTTGCCTATCACGCTGGTAGGCGAACGTCTCAAGCTATGTTGGACGGACAATAACACGGTAACAGGTAATAAGTATAAAGTAAGAATACGAAGTCGGAATATATCGAGTAATTGTTGGATCCTAGTTTACTTGTACATCATTTTATCTCTTTTAAAAATATAGTAGAGGGGATCCTTATCTTAGTATGAAGTAAACCGGTCGATATTACAAAATGAAAGTTACTAATAACCCAGCGTATAATTTTTTCATTCATTCAATGCTTTCGTAAGTACGTACATATAACGAATAGGTAGCCAGGTACTTTATCCGATTTCTTAAAAACACACGATACTATAATAGGTACATAAGGTATAGCATAATTAAGCAGGTAGCCATTTTAAATAAGTTTTGGCGCATTTTATACGCGCGTTTATTTTATTTATTTTCTTTTGTGTTTACAGATTATATGTCATCGTACGCTAGAGCAGCTATTTTATGCAAAGAAAGGGAAACTACTACTTACATTCGATATTATATTCGGCGGCGCAAAAGGATTATTTGCTATTAATAGGATTAAATTACCGAAAGGGTGGATAAATACGTAAAAGGGCATTATCACATGCTTGCTTCAAGCATGTTTGCAAAGTTGAAAGCTGCCGGTGCGTCTATTAGTAGCCCTTCAGGTCCGAACATTCTAACCAGCAATCCTATATCACAGTTTTTCGATATTGGCCCACAGATTTGCACCGCAGGTCCCGAATTAGTTTGGAAAGTTTTTCAAGCGACGAGAAAATCTGATGGAAAAGTAAGTACACCGACGCTTTGTCGTCGCTTTGATATAATATTTTCGCTTGACATACAACGCGACACACACCGAACAGTATAGATGGAAGGTACGGTATACCACGTTTACTCTTCTACCTCATCGCTGGAGCGTTTTTCATTATTATCAAACGCAGGTATACGTACAGATACACACATTGTACTTGTAGTTGTACTAAATTACCACGCTCCTGTTTCAATATCTACCGAACCTATCAACGTAATCTAATTTGCACTTCGAAATATAACACTTACTCGTATCTAGCAACTTGCTATACCTATAGGTACATATGTGTATGTATATACTGGTACGGAAAAGCTTTAGACTATGAGGCCCCCTGCTGTGAACTCGATAGCGTGGCACCTACCTAGTTTAAAGATTGAAACAAAGCTTTGGAAATTTTTCAACATCTAGATTAGGAAAAATTATTCGGGTACTTAATTTTATTTCGCGTAGCGGTTTTGCGTCGCGTCGTCGTCGTCGTCGTCGTCGTTTCACGTTTACTCAAAACAACAGCTAACCGGCGAAATATAATTATGAATAATCGAAAATGGGTTACTGGAGCGTCGTCGCTTCGTTACAAAATACCTACCTGTTTGTGCTATGCTGTGCGATACCGCGTCGACCTACCAACCCCAGCGCCCGTTAATCTTACGATGACGCTTCACTCTATTCCGTTCAGGGCCTCTTTAATCACTGGCCATTTTTCGGCGATAGCTCGTTCAAGTATAAAATAATAATATACAAACAAATAAGCGAATCGGCCATCTACTTCCTTATTATCTAACTGGCTTTTTCTTCTTTTTTTTTCCGCGTTCGTATTCCTGCGTTTGTTTTTACATTTTACCCTTACGCTATAATGCTGCTATCCGGAAAATTTCGTATTCTAAACGAATGCAAATAATATGGTGAATATTTTATCGTAGTTCTCATTGCCATCAGAAAGATCGAAGTATATTGCGCTCTTTTAACGTATAACAAAAAAAAAAAAAAATGTAAAGATGACAATTCCGATGGTGTTGATTGAGCATATCTACACGTAAATTGTACATCTACAAGATGACGACAAACACCACACTAACTAAATAATGACTAATGAACCAGGTAAATCGGTCACGTGGAAAAGAAATAAAATATTCGCCAATGTTCGAGTTCTCGGTATGTCTGATTTACATACTTCGATACATGTGGAATTCTCATATGGCCAATTTACCTGAATCAAATACAGTAGATGTATAAAAGATCTTTTTGCCAGCACGACAAATCTATACCTATCACAACTGGAATTATGCCCAATTTAACAATTCTCATCGACGGATTTTTTTTTTTTTTTTACTTTTTGACGAGTATCGATACCGATCGATAAAGTAGCTTTATCGAACTCGTACATATAAAATGGGTGCAATCGCATAAATAACAAGGGGTGCCGTATAAGTAAAAATAAACACAACAGGTAGGCTGTATCTAATATCATTTGACCTCGTATCGATTTCAATCTTCTTTTATTACGATGAAACGGCGCCGTATACCTAGTCCAACGGGTTAAAATTCTACCTTTTTATTTTTCAAATGAAACCTTTGATAGGGCTATCGTTGAAAAAGAATTTAACGCTACTGCTTACGGTACGCCGAAAACGTAAAAATGCGCCAACTTTATGATATAATCAATTTTAAATATACTTTCTACTTTTATCCGCATGAAAATTATGGCGAATTTTAAAGAAAGAATTCGCCTCGCGCCGTCGTCAATGAAAATGAAAAAATATTTGATATTACGATATCATGATACGGTAGGTACAATATTCGATGCTCAGATTTCGACCAGCATCGTAGAAAGTATTTACTACGAGTTCATAATTCACCGTATCCGCAATTTCAGCCTCCCATCCAAAGTGGCTAGTACTGAAGGTCTTCAGAGTACCTACGGTCACTCATGAAAACAATGCCATCTTCCGTAGTCAAGATGTATTCAACTCTGTGTGCTTTTTCCTAAGCTATACATATATTTCGAAGGGAATAGTGAAAAAAAGTTTGCAGTTCCTGACTTTATTCCTGAATATCCTCCCCGAATTCGTTTAGTATTTAAATAAAAATTTAAAATAGTATTTTTATTTTTTTTAAATTTTCTCAACATGCATAAAAATTAAAAAAAAAAAGTAGTATACTTCCAAATATGAGCCCTTATCACGTCGAGATCACCACTTTGTGGATCCTCTTAATTGCACCCACTTCGCGTACGCATACGATAAATAAGAACAGAACGAGTATGCCTGTATGATGGTTTATTAGCAACTGGTTTAAAAAAAGCAATAAGCCCGATTTCAACCCTTTTTACTGAGATATTTACTAACATACGGACAGGAACCAACATAATTTGAGTCCTCCCACACCTGAAAGGGGCTGGTACTAGGGTTTTTTGTGCTCACCATACCAGCGCACCTAGTTTTCACTTTACCACTGATAGGGATTATTGCATCTTTTCTTAAATACTAAACTTATTTCATACTACATCTTGATACTAGAGCAGAAAACAAAATACTTCTTTGTACAAACCAACGAGTGGTTTACAAATTTAAATAATATAAACTCTCACGTCAAAATGTGGGTAAGGGTTGTCAAATTCAGCGTTTTCAAGACCGATCAAAGGTGAGTAGCCTGTTTGATAGTCTGAGCCGGCACTTTTCCTGACTGGTACACATATGGGGACTATGTCCCTCTTTATAGGACATATCTCACTACTAGCTAGCGCCTTGGCTGCGTTTGGATCCTTGAAAGATTGGTCTCACTTTCTTGCAAAGGGCCATTACCTTTTCTCAGCCAGTGCAGCTTCGGAAAAGGTTGCGAATAGTCGGCCCCCATACAGTAATAGTTTTGATAGGGGACACAGCCATTGCTCAGTTTGCAATTCAGCTGTCAGGGTGTTCCTGGCTTGCATCCTGGTTCTGTTGAGACAGTCGAATGTGATATGCGGGCTGTCCTCAACTACACCAGCGCCATCATTTTCCCATCTCAGGCAGTACATGGTGAGTTTTTTTTCGGCTTCTCGTACAAGTACTTCGCTATATTCCCATGCTTGGTCAACAGCTGGGTACTGTATGTCGAGAGGACTAATCCCTGGCTTGGTCTTTCTTGTAGGCACCTTGTCTTCACAGCTTGTGAGATTTCCCATCGTTCCTGCTGTCGCTGTATTGCCCTTTTGTAGCACTGCTCTCACAGTTCGCGCTGCTGGGCCACAGTCTCCCCTCAAGGCAGGAGTGCGTACTCCCTTTGCCAGAAGATTTCCAAGTCAATCACCATGCACCCACTGATCGCGTGAAGTGTTTCCACCTAACATTGAAAGTAAGCACCCGTCACACTCAGCAAGCCCTGCCGCTGACTTCTCTCTAGTTTAGTGCAATCTATGAATTCCAGCCACTCTGGCCAGGTTCTTGGCGCATAGCTGACTATAGGGACATATGTACGGCGATAAATGGCAACCATCTGCCACGACTTCAGTTTCCATTCCTGAATTACAAGTTGCCTGAGATTCCTTATCAGGGTATCCACTTTACTGGTAACTAACTCCGTGTTCCAAGGTTGCCTATTTGGGTTAGTAACCTGTAGTACACAACCGAGGTACTTCACGGAGTTTACAAACCTCACTTTGGTTCCACTCAATGTGATTTTGAGCGGAACTCTGATCATGGCGCCTCTCAGGAGCATGAGCAGACGCTTCGTTGGTGAGAGAATCATCTCCGACGAGTGCGCCCATGCGTTGAGTTTTGCTATCCATTTAAGTGAGGTAATTTTTGATAAAATCATTATAAGTACCACCCCTTCTGAAGTAAGGGGTTCAACTTATGTGTGGAGTATTTCCCACTCAAAATAAGTGTCTCTAGTAAAAACGACTGAAACCGACGGATTAGTTCTCTTCCTGACCCACACACACACTGATTTAAGAAGTATGTGTATTTTTGTCAATCGTTGATTTCTCGTAACTCTCATAATTTTCATCTTACGCAAAAAAATTATTCACATATTTTGTGTTCTACAAGATCATATCTTCATTATTTGAAAAAACTCAAAAATTAAAAGACATACAGTACATGGAAATTTTGTAAATATATGTGACTTGAAGGCCAAGTCAACATGACTTAATGTGCTTCGTTTTCGTCGTTATACAGCCTAAAGGTGTTTTAAATGTAAAAGAAAAAAATTAAGAAGGTATACGTTTTGAAATTACTTTTTTTGTACGATAAGGGATGCCCTAACCAATATGTTACAAAAATCAGGTTCAAAAAGCAACACAATGCAGTGATTATTACTCTCTTCTACCTATATAGCAACTACTACCAATTTAGGCACTTGCATTCATTTGCACAATCGCGACTTTCGGTGTTTGATTTTTTCCCTCTCTTATTGGCTCCTCAACATATTGGGCATCTTACTGGTATACTCGTGTACGAAATTTTTCGCAACCTTTGCAAACTTCCTACATTAAACGAGAAACAACGACTAACAAAAGCAGATGGTCCTTGAACATCCATTTTCCATTACACAAATTGCTCTTTTCTATTTGACGCAATCGATTTCCAAATCAACCAACAACTCGACTAGTTTTTTGGCGTTACTTTAAAGACGAAACGAGCTAAAATTTATAACTCACCCGTACCCTTTACTCATTCCAGTAGAAAATGCTATGGTATAAAAGACGACGAAAAAAAGTCGTTTGCTAATAATATATAAAATTTCAAGCTCGTATTTTCAACAAAGCGAAAAAAAAAAAAGTAATAGGTATAGGTACTCGATTCTGCAAAGGAGTTCATTATTTGTCGAAATAATGATTCGTAAGTGAAACGATAATATCGCTCCAAACTTTTAGCTTCTTCTGCTGTAATGGTCGTACGTAGACGTACCTTCGCCAATGTACATATTCGCCACCTTGTGGTGTAATAATATTGTCGTCACAGAGAGGAGTAAAAGACGACTGTTACGATACACTTGCACAGATACAGAAAATACAACTTAGTACGTAGAACAGAAAAAGATATAAGATACGATACCGTAACCGCACGGAAAGAAGAGAAAGGGGAGATGGAGCGCAGGAATTTCCGATCAAAATCCAATATTATATGTACTACAAAAGATGTAACATAATTTGCGAGCGTACCACAGTTTTGCTTGTTTCTATTTCCTGAAGCAACACGTTTGTAAATGGGGTTATATAAATTGTAATGCGGCAACGGGGAAAGTTTCCTTTCAATTATGACGTCATTATTTTTGAATATTTTTCAATAAACTATATCCTCATTCCTCATAGCTCGTGGAAAAGGTACATTTATTCGTATCCTACCTTTTTTCCAAGTTTTTTTTTTTTTCGCATCGGTGATTTATTACAAACATGAAGAAGCTCTATATACCTACACTACAGAGAATGATTTTCAATACGTCAATGACAAAGTTGATACAATGACAAACTTTACTTGTTTGGCGGATGTGGTAATTGGAAGGGTACGAGTTGATATACACTATTTCGAAGAGTACTCTGCGTTCGCAAACGCAGAGTACGATCGGAGCACGTACATTGTAAACTTATTTGCTCCTTCATTTTTCGGATTGGATCCCACAACAGGTTATTCAAGAGTTCTTCATTTTCAACTTTTTTTTTTCGTACTTAAATCTCGTTTCGATACATTTTCTTTTTCGATTTCTGCGAGAGATCTACTTTACTCTCCCTTCTCACTGAAATAATCCCTTTATTTTAAAATTTGTCTTACCTATATTATTTTAATATTGTAATCGACCAAATTCTATAATGATGAGATCTTTATATCGAATAGTTCCTATCTTTCAATTCGTAATTATGAAAAGTTGATCAATTCTCGAATTCCCAACATTTAGAAACAAAAGACTGATTAAATAATTTTAGAAACCGAATTTCTTCTCTATTTATAGATGGCCGATTTTCCAGTTTTCAGAATTCAAAGCCCGATTGGTATAACATCGTTTAGCATCACAATATTTTTATAGACTGCCCCATTCACAAATTTTCAACTTTTAAACTCGTGGAAACAAAAAACTCGGCCCATTTTTGGAACTCCAATCTACTGCAAATGGAAAATTAATGAATTTTTCATATTTTCAACTCGTATGATTCAAAAATTAATCGGAACAAGGCACCTTTACCTACAGTGGAGATTTCATAAATGAAACAATTACATACCTGCATATTTTCTAAAAATTTAAGTTGAATGTTGTATTGCTCAAAGACAAAGAAATATACATAGCAAAATCCTTTCTAAACTTATTATCAACGAAGAAGGGTAATACGACGAGATGATTTATGTAGGGTTTTAACAGAGCAGACAAATACCTTTTTGTTGACTAACAACTTAATGTTGAGCGAAACTTGAACAGAACAGGAATTTTATTTGATGAGCTAGCATCAGTTACCTATCTTAAAGTGACACGAAAGCAAAAACGGAAGCTTGAAAAAAAATAGTAGCAGCCGTTTCGCAAAATTCTCAATTATTTGAAATTTTTAACGAATTTTGTACCAAAGTATACATTATGTAAGTAAGTATAAATTTATATATATGATGCTACATGCGGAGTATTTTTTTTCTTTTTTTCAAATTTACGCACACACACAATATGTAGGTGTAGGTACCTAGGTACTAGTTACATAAGAAGAAATTACTTACGAACGATACCGAATATCGAGAAAAAAATCATTCACTCACCTGGAACAAAAAAAAGTATTTATTAATTAATTAAATTCACAGAAATTAATCCTGAATAATAAATTTACTAATGTATATTACTCCACAGTTAGGAGATGACTTGATTTTTCAATATGCTATATGTTTTTTTCCATTCCTATTCAATTTGTGTGAACAATTTCAAATCATTTTTAAGAAAGAATTTTTATCAGACCAATTTTACCGATCAATTTTCTACAAGGTCTTAAAATTATTTAACAAAAACCTATTGATACGCGACGAGCACGGCTTTCACCTGATAGTGAATGGGAGAAATTCCAGCACTATTATTTTCTCAAATTTTGTTCAAATTAAATAGATATTTATTTGTAATGCAACATTAATGAATAAATTTTGAGGAATTAATTCTACTTGCGTAAGCCTCTCTTCTATACGTATTTACTCTCAATTCCATCATTCAAGTAATAGGTAAAGAGGGATCATCGCAATGCTTTGCTATCTAGCTCGATTTTCGCGAAAGATTAGAGTAACGCGAATTGTCCGTGATATGTTTTCCTAAACAGTATTAGGTCTAAAGGTTGATGTTGGAATAACCAAAAGAAAACCCACCCGCCCACCCACCTCTGCCCCCTACATGTAAGACACTTACTACACGTATGTGCAAAATTTCAATACTACCTTTCGTATCTATATGGAGATGTAGTGATGTTGAAAATTTGAAACTCGAAAAAAGCGTATATACAACCTCTACTAAATACGCGTACTAGCAACCAACCTTCTGCGATTTCACTATTACCTCATCTTAAAATTTAATAACACGCAAAAAAAAACAAATAAAGCATCCATCTATTACGATCCCTTCACTGTGGCCCATTCGCGCTTTGATGATGTCAGACCATCTGGTCGGAAATCTTCCTCTCCCTCTTTTACGAGGGGCCTTACCAAAGAGAATGTCTTTTTCGAAATTTCCGACTTTTCTCCTGGTCACATGTCCAAAATACCATAGAATGCGTTTCTCGCATAAAACATTTGGCCTGATTGACTCCTGTATTTTGTTGACAATTGAAATGTTAGTTCATCGCACTGCCCTGGGTATCCTCAGACTTCTTCGTTTGACCCACATCTTAAAAGCTTTGATTCTTCTTCTATCATCGGCCCTCAACGTGCATGTTTTCGCAGCATATAGGAAAACAGAAAAAACAAGTGACTATAAGTCTGTTCCTTGTCTTTCAGGAGATCCTGTTATTGCATATGACATTCCGCAGTCTGGTCATAGTTGTTTTTCTCTGAGCGATTCGGCGCCATATTTCTGCTGACAAGTCTCCATCTGATTTGATGATGGAGCCTAAATATCCGGAAGCGTTCGCCTTTTTGTATTCACTCAGAGTTGTAGAAACTGGAAGACACTGGGCCCAATCCACCACCATGACTTTCATTTTTGATGTACTGTATTAATACGAAGTCCAAGTTTTCCGCTGGCTATCTTCCGCAGGTTGACGAGCTCCCTCATTTCCTCTTCATCCGAATCAATCAATGTGGTATCAACTGCATATCGCAGATTAGAGATTCTTCTTTCTCCAACGGAAATACTACCAGGCCAATGTTCTAGAGCCTTGCGAATTATGTGCTCATCATAGATGTTGAATAAGTGCGGGGATAATATGCATCCTTAACTCACTACCTGTTGCGCTTGAAAATCCTCAGATTCTTCACCATCAACTCTCACCACTATAGAATGGAGCTCATATAAGGACTGTACAAAATCTACTATTTGAGCACAGACTCCCATCTCTCTCTAAACTTTTAAGAGCTTCTTCCAATTCACGCAGTCAAAGGCTTTGGTTTAATCTATGAAACGTATCACTACAGGTGTGTTGAACTCCCTGAACTTTTCGATTATTTCCCAGACATTCATTATCTGTTGCCTTGTGCCTCTTCTTGGCATGAACCCGGCTTGTTCAGGTGGAATTTGCCTGTGTAGATCCGCATTGATCTGGTTGTTCAGGATTGTAACATGACTTTGCTGTTGTGTGGAATTAGAGCTATTGTTCGATAATTAGAGCATAATCTTGCATCTCCTTTCTTATGCAAGGGAATCAACACCGACTTACACCACTCAGAAGGCCATTTTTTGACTCTGCCGTATCACACTGTAGAGTTGCCATACTGCTTTGATTCCATTTTTACTAAGAGCCTGCCACAATTTAGCTTCAATACCATCGTAACTAGGTGCTTAGTGTTTTATTATTGAAATATGAATATAAACTTAATTACCCTTTGGGACGTTTTGCGACTTAACTTTTGTTACTTGGAGCTATACATAGTTAAAAGTACAATCTTCCTTTTATAAAGGGAGAGTGGACATTTTAAATTGAATCAGCGTTGTAAAAATAAAAATGAAAAATAAATTGAAATTCGCAAATTTATCATTTTTTTTCAAAAGGTAGGGATTAATTAAAAATTTTTAACAAATCAACTGAGTGGACTAAAACAGAAATAAAATTAAATAATCTTAAAATTAATTAATAGAGTGGAGGAATGAGGGGAATTTCGCCTATGGAAGGGGATAGACTGGCCCATGATATTGAGAGAGTCAGCCCGAGACGTTGGTTTCTTCCTTTTTTTGGAGTTATTGTTAGTGATTCTTAAGTAACTGAAAGCTGTCTCAGGGGTACTTGCCAGCCCCCGGCGGGCTAAAAGAGGAACCCAAAGTTTTGAGGGTTTTTCAAAGGTATACCTTAGACATCTTCTTGAACAACCTAACATGTTTCAGTCTCCTAGATCAAGTCGAACAACTCCTTTCGTCTTGACTTCAACAAAATTCTAATCAAAGGTCATTTTCACCAAAATAAGCTGGATAAAGTCTGTTACAAAAATAAGACAACTTTTTATTCTAGGTCGACAAAAACAGAACGAGGCTCATCAGGCATGCCTAAAAATGATCTCATTGGACTTGTACAAGGCAGAAACAATTCCTCAGGAAAAACAGGCTAAGATTCTAGTTCAAGCGGTGATTGTATGAATGTTTAGTGAAAAATCTCATTGCATTTACATTCAATAAAGTCGTTGCTAACGAGTAGTGATTGTTTCAATTATTTGAAAAAAACGAGGACAGCACCTGAATATAGGGTGAAGGGGACGATTATAAGTGACGCATGAGTCGAGTTTTTTTCGAGTCGATTCACTTTCAAAGAGTAATAAGACAAACAGGAAGGAAAGTGATGGCGAGAGCTTAGAAGGCAACGGAAAACCCATACACTGAAGTTTTCTTCGTTTAATTAAATTCGCACAAATAAAAACAACTTACTAAAATACAGTCGTGGGTTATTTTTTAATTTCATATTTTAATTAAAGCTTCTCAGATGTTTTAGGATTATTCGAAGACACGACCCTTTTAAAGCCTATTTTGTTGGAATACATTTAAGCGTCGTTCGCGTCAACTCTCTGTTATGTACTGTGTTGATCGTTAGGCTCGCTCGCTGCGTCATAGAGGTAGCTCTAGCTACGTATACGCGTACTACGTAGCACATTCTACGTGGACGGACGAGTAATGAATATATTCCAAATTTTCCTACTGTTGTTAGGTTGAACCGAGTACTCGAATAGTAGATAAGACTAGATAGCTAGTAACAAATACCCACGTGCAATACTCACCTACTTCCATGTTTGTATACCTGCGAAACAGCTTCGTTTCAATTAATTTAGCTAATGTGCGATGTTACTGGCAAATATATAGAACAGACAAAAACCAACCAACTACCAGATACATATGCAACAGCGCATAACAATGAAACGTTTTTCCTTAATACATTTTCGTTATCTAGATTCTACAACCAGCCTAACAAATATGCACCACAATGCAGAAACCAAACAGGTAGCGATTGGTATCAGTGCGATAGAATTTTTTTGAAATGTACGCAAAGCTGGCGATGAGATTTTGAAGAGTACATTTTGAGCACCAATTTAACTTTCAGTTCCTTCAGTCAACCAAGGTGTGCTTTACACGAGAGAAATTCTCTTTTGTGTGGACTGTGAATGCGGTTTGAAGATGAAACGTCAAAATTCTAGAATGAGAAAATTTTCGAGTCTGTAGTCTACAGTGAGCAACATAAAGGTTGAGACCCTACCAAAAAAAAAATTTAGAACGCTCTAAAAGGGATAAAAAAGCATGGGTAAATGGCGAACTTGTCAGGTATGATTGGTAGGACATTACTAATGAGGTATTATGTAAAAAATTACGAAAATAAGTTAAAACAAAAAAGTTTCAGCCAAAAATATGCAGAAGGTCCTAAAAACATACGCAACGTAATGATTGAGACCATATGATTCACCAGTATTTTCACGCCTTTGTCCCAAGTATGAGTCATCGGTACGTCGGATAAGGTACTACACACAAATGCGTTACGCACGTACGTACAATATGCGTTTGTACCGCATCGAAAAATTCATAAAATTTTGATTAAATGCTCTCGAAATAAAAAATCCTGATTTCAATGTAAAATACATAAGAAATTCAATCCCTTTTTACAATTTGAGCCATGGAACTCCGAATAAATTATATCGCAGCCTCCCAAATAAATAAAATGATATAAAATAGAACAC
>FIZR01026199.1:0-28573 GCA_900060175.1 Ferrisia virgata
TAGTATCTTTTTTATCGCTGGATTCAGGCTCGAACATGCTTTTAGCCTGGACGATCATTCGAGATGACTCTACAGCGTCGACTAATCGATTCAATTCATCGGTGACGGATGTTTCGATGGCGTCGCATTTCAACGCCGTAGTCGCTAGCTGAACAGCTCTTTCGAAAAGCTTCACAGTATCTCCCCATCGACCAACGGTTGATAAATTTTCTCCAATCGAGTAGCAACGAAGCGCTTGATATGCTTTGATTTTTGATTGTATTTCAAACGCAAAGTCCGTATCGTATTCGGAAATAGGCAGCTGTTCCATTTCCATAAGATTTTGAATGATTATTTCGTACAGTCGGGTACGATCTTGGTATTTTGTACGTTGAATGGAACTGCTTTCGAGTTTTTTCGCTTCTTCAGCCGACCAACTCGATTCAGCGTCTTTTCGAGCCACTTCGATCAACAAATGATTCCGTTGTATAGTTCGATTTAACCTGATGTAGTACAGATAGTGCAGGAGGAGCTGCGAGGACGAGATACTGTCGCCGGATTTGGCGCCGAAATCGGTTTTACATTCGTCTTTAACAACGGTAATAGCGTCTTTACAATCCATCAAGTGCTGCTCGATCAGGTTGATGTTATCTACGATGGAAGCGTTGATAAACGATTTCTCGAGATCACGATCAGCCATCAAGAAAGCTCGTACTTTTTCCGATTTCACCGGGAACGAACGATTACGCCATTTGATCTCGTTCATTGCGTCTGTGTTGTATTTAACGGTTTGATCGACCAGGATATCTAGATTCTTCAGCAACTCGCCATGAGCTTGACTACGCAGCTGGAGTAGTTCGGCTGCAGTGGCTTCACCAAGATTGTAAGCGCAGTACCGTAAACTCGGAGTGATTTCTTCACTTTTCTGCTTGTACAATGTGGCGTCTTCTTCGTTCAAAGCCGAAGCCAATTTTTCGTATATTAATTGAGCTTTTTTGAAGAATTCTATAGCCGACTTCCATAGCTGTAATTCGAAATGTAACGTTCCGTGAATCCACGCTACGTAACCTTCGGCTTCCAGCTTAGTCCTGCTATCGAATTTCGGTGAATCGCATAGCTGTTGAAGTTGTAGCGCGTACGTGGTGGCTTTACGTAAACGTGAAATCAGATGGAATTTCTTTCTCGGTTCGGTATTTGCTTCGAGTCGAAGTTGCATCGCGTAACTCCAAGCACGTTCGGCTAACATTAAAGGAATCGTTATGGTTTTATCGTTCAAATGTCCCTCATCGATGTACGTTTTCTTTTTGAAATTATGTCGATCACTAGGAGGTAATGAGAGAGCTTTACGGAGACGTCGGATACGTCTAGAACAGTATCCTCTGTAGCGTTGGTAATCGCTGTGTCGTAGACCGTGCTGTTGCTGGGCGTCTTTGATCAATTTCAATATTCGTATCGTGTATAATGGTTCGACAGATGCGTTATCAGCTTGTTTCAACTTACGTTTAGCTTTGGTATCGGCAGCAACCATTTCAACATCGCCGGATTCATTCGCATCGTATGCGTTAGCCATTTCTACGTCTTCGACTACCATCTTCCCGCAATTTTACTACACCACACGGCGACAAAATTGCCTAAATTTCGATCAAAAACTACACGAATTATTAAAAAAAAATTTGTTAACGTTTGTCGTTTCATCAAAAAAATTTATTGACTTTGCAATTTTCACTGATTCCAAAATAAATAGGTTGATAAAAATATACCTATTTGTGTAACAGGTTCGATCATGTTGAAACATTGAAATCTTAACTTTAAAGTGAAGTGATCTAATAAACTTTTTTATTCAGGACGTACGAGAGTGAAAGTTACAGTGAAGTTGTAAAAATTCATATTTCTAACTTAATTGAATTTTAAGGAGTTATTCTAAGCTTGTATCTTGAGAAAAATTAAAAATCGAGGCGTTACTAATGAATTTGAAAAAATTGAAATAAAATTGATTGGTGGTAACACTGTATTCCTAAAATATAGTGCGTACACTTCCCGCCATTTGTCGAGAAAGCCGTTTCCGGCGTATTCCTTCATAATTTTATCTACTGATATTGTCGTAAAACGTAAAAGTACGTTACTTTAACAAAATTTCGATTTCAAAGATGTTTTATTTTTGTACTTTATTTAACAATTCAATGTTCTGTGATGCTTAAATGAGGATAGCTTGAACTTCCATGAGAGGTAAATATGGTTGTTTCAATTTTAAATCTCGACTCATGATTATACTTTTACTGTAAAGGATATGTTTAACTTTCACCAACAGGGCATAACCCAATGGAAGCGTATATCAGAGTAAATTTTCTCGATATAGAAAATATTATCGATTCAAAATTGGAAGGAAACATTCGCTTATATTTAGTCTCATGGAAAAGTTTAAACTATAGAAGCTGGGTAAATATCAAAACTGTAAGACTGTTTTCACTAAATATATTGTTACGGTATCACGCCGCAGTTCTAAGTACGATGGATTACATCTACGATAATTCGAACGTTGTTCAAAAAGTAGAAGAATTTTTTTCATTGGTTTGCAGCTCCGTTGAGAAATCTGAAATTGACTTGATAGTGAAAAGTTATTTGACCATAAATGGTCTAAGTTTACCTGTTTCGAAACGAGACCTTCTTGAAGAAGAACTTATATATTTTATCAAAAACGGCCTAAGCCCAAGCATGGAAAAAATGCTAGATCTCAGAAATAAAATAATATTAGAGAACATTCTCGACTTGAGACGACACCAGCTACAAACGTTAAAACGTTCTGAAATTGAAATAAATTTGATTTCCGACAATCAGCAAGTAATTACAATCGAAAACAACGTCGATTTGGAAGTGCTGCCGGAATACTTTACCTATGTAAACAAATATATTCCAGGTATTGGCGTCATCATACCTACAGATCCACCGATTGGGTGCGACTGTCCTTCGGAAATTGGATGCACTTGGAGCAGACAAAGAGTCTCCAGTGGTTCATGTTGTCCAAATATTGCGGACGCTGAACCGGCATTCGATAATAATAAACGAGTGGTGTTTACGAAACGTAAACCCATATACGAGTGCAATAAAAAATGTACGTGCGATCGATCATGCCCGAATAGAGTTGTCCAAAATGGGACCAACATTAGATTAGAAATTTTTCGTACGTATAACGATTGCGGTTGGGGTGTACGTACTTTAGACTACGTTCGCAAAGGTACCTTTGTAGCCCGATATGTTGGCGAAGTTATCACCTACGAAGATGCGAAGAATCGCACCGACGAGTACTTATTTGATATAGACTTGAATTACGCATCTGAAACGGATAAATGTGCGTATACCGTTGATGCGTTCAAATTCGGAAATATAAGTAGATTTTTTAATCATTCGTGCGATCCGAATCTTTGCGTATTTGGAGTATTCATCGACTGCCTCGATCCTGATCTTCACGAGATTGCTTTTTTCGCTTCCAGAGACATAATTCCCGGTGAAGAAATTTGTTTCAATTATAATAAAATGATGAAATGTAAATGCGGCTCGATTAAATGTAAATTAAAGTAAAGTAAACTTCGAATTTAAAATTTTATCTAACGTAAATTTTTCTACAACACGAAGATATTTATCAGTATTACGCTCGCATATGATAACTTATTTATATTATTTTTTCGTTTTCATTTTAAAATCTGATCAAATGCAAACTGGTCATTTTTATTAATTTATTCTAAATATCAAATTACATGATGAAATCCGCATTCATTTATTGAACTTTTACAACTGCCTGGCTTATAATCGCAATTCTGGTAAGTTTTTATTCGTGCAATATTTTCAGTAGTTAGTCGTTTTGTAAATTTAATCGAGTTTCAGCCTCCTCCGGCCTTTGCTGTTGTTTTTGAAATTAATCAAAAAAGAGGGGTATTTTGAATCTATAATAATGAAAAAATTTTTGTAACAAATTCAAACTAATTTTTTTCATTTTTATTTGAAAAAAGTATGTGTGATAACGAAATGAACTTTTTTATATAATTATGAAATGAAAAAAATTTAGAATAAATAAATCTAATAATCAAAATTTTGTTAAAGTTTTTAAAGTTTTCTCCACACATAGATAACGGTTTCTCTGAATGTATAACGACGCATGCATGGTCTTGTATGGTTTGTGATTATCATTGAAATCATCAGCTTATTATATTTTTTCATTCACGAAAACCTCGAATAATGTCGAAATCTGATTCGTTGAAGATCAGCTTCCCACACAAAATTGAATACAATTGATACGTAACTGAAATATTTGTTGATGCGACAAAAAGTTATCGTGATATTACATGTGGCAGATAAATTCTGGCATCTGGCACCCGTTCGTGTATAGCTCTCGTCAATTATATCATTCTTAATGTTGGTGGTTTTGTATAATCTTTGCAGATTTGTGAATTGTTGATTATGATGCCTTTCGTTGGCCTTGCTGTCGTCTCTTTCAGTTGTGTGAATGGATGAAAACTTATTTGCAACAATTTTAACCAGGTTTGTCTATTTCTGTATTTACGATAACGAATTTTCCAGTTCTGATTTGAGATTTTTTAAAGTGAAGTATTCATCATTTCAGACCCAATATGGATTCAGCGTATTTAGAAGTTGATAAGATTATTACGGATGAAATTGTTGATAACAAACTTGTGTTCGTAGTTTGGATTGTGAAGCCTGCACCAATCCGATTACGATTACCTTTTGAAAAGTTACCATCGCCGGATCTAGTGAAGAATTTTTGTGTTCGCATTATTAATCATAATAGATGCCGAAATATCGATAACATGTGTGACAGAATATACGAATTATTATCGTTATGTAAAAAAAACGAATTGGATTCGCTAGTCGTAGAATTTCGAACTATTGCTGGACTTGAATTACCTTGCTCGAAACGAGATAAAATTAAGCAGCGTTTAAAAACTGTAATTCGAACATCGCAAACGAATTACGAAGAAATAACAAACATTCGTCGTGATATTCTTGTAGAGAAGGTAATATCCGAAAGAGAACTTCAATTAGTGAATTTAAAGCAAGCTGAAATTCAAATTAATGTTATAAGCGATTTTGCTAAATATACCATAGTTACGAATGATTTCGATTTGGAACGGTTTCCGTCACATTTGATATAC
Source organism: Ferrisia virgata (assembly GCA_900060175.1). Taxonomy (NCBI): domain Eukaryota; kingdom Metazoa; phylum Arthropoda; class Insecta; order Hemiptera; family Pseudococcidae; genus Ferrisia; species Ferrisia virgata. The sequence continues at coordinate 5,145 of FIZR01026199.1, forward strand.
GTAAATCATTATATTCCCGGTGTGGAGGATATTCCTGTCGAAGTGATCGTAAGTTGCGATTGCGAAGGTAACTGCTCAGTGTCGTGTTTGCATTTAGATTTCGAACGTGAATTTCTGCGAAGCAATTCCGCCAAAGATCAGTCTAGTAAAGTCGAACCATACGATGAAAATGGTAGGATTTTGTTTTCACCAGGTCAACCGATATTCGAATGCAATAAGTTTTGCAAATGTGCTGAAGATTGTCCGAGAAGAGTAGTTCAAAAAGGTGGAAAATTTCAATTAGAAATATTCCGTAGCTTCACCGGATGTGGATGGGGAGTACGTACAATGGAATTTATACCAAAGGGTAGATACGTATCGAAGTACGCTGCCGAAATTGTGCCATGGGAGTTACCCGATCCTCGATATCGTAATTGCGAATATCTCTTCGACATCGCTTTAGACTATGATCGAGAAGTTGGTCATGGCACGTATACTTTTGACGCGTATAAATACGGCAATGTTTCGCGATTTATCAACCATAGCTGCTCACCTAACCTAACCATTCATACTGTTTTTATAAACAATATTCATTCCGAGATGGCAGAGATAGCATTTTTTTCGAAACGAAATATTGATCCGAACGAAGAAATAACCATCGATTATAAAGAACTAGTCAAAGGTAATGGAATTCAGTGCAGATGCGCTGAATGTCGAGATTAATTGATGTGTTGAGATTTTTTTTCTGTTTCTAGTGTATTTTATTAACTTTCAAATGAAAACAAGGAAGACCACAGTGAAAAAAAATCTATTTAAAATACTGTGTATCTATTTAATTATACAAAACTCGCTTTAAATGGCTTACAAAAAATTTTTATCAAAATGTGTTTAATGACGCTATATTTTGGATCGTTGTGTTTTTGTTTATCACGATTTTTTAAATGTAATATTTCATATTTAATATATTATTGAGATATTATTACCAATGACGATTGGTCTATAATCCGAACAAAGATGTTAATTGATTTTTAGTATCTTGGTGGGAAGTCACTGAATGTCCTTTGACTCTGGAATCAATAAATATTTCATAATCGTTTCCTCCGGGTGATGTTTTATCACCGAAAAAATGAATTTCATCGAAATCGTTTTCGACGAAACGTAAACAGTACGTTTTATCCCATCCAATAGGAAATGCATCTATGCTAATCTGACCACCTGAAAAATTTCAATTTTAAATCAATTAAATGATTTATGTTGCTCGAAAAAAAAAAAAAGTTGTAATTAAAATGTACTTACCTATACTAAATTTCAATCCCAAATCAGACAAATCTTTTTCTAAACTTTGAACAAACTTTTCTCTGATTTTGTGTTGAGCATCGTATTCGGCGAACTGCTGTCTTTCTTCGCTTGAACAAGATCTACCAACTGGGCAAATATTGATTAAACCGGTACGAAATTCAATAAATGTTCCTCGTTTTACTGGTAACGTGAGATCTGACATGTATCGCAGACAATAATTTATTAATTTTTGTAATTTTTCTTCACCCAGAAAATTCGCAATTGACTGGAATCAAAAATACTACAATAGGAGAATACTGTATTCCGACTTTTGGATAATTTTAATGTTTGTACCTGTTTGGCAATTTCTTTTCCATCATTGTAAGCAACTAGTCCATTTTCTGGGAAGATATAATCGAATTCTGAAAGATCTGCGAATAACTAAGGTTAGATGGTTTTCTCCCCAAGCCATTTATATGCTAAGTAAAGGTAACCTTACTGAATGATTTTCCTCCCATTTGTTCGATAACTTTGTCAAGATCAGAACCGCCAACTAAACCAATCGAGCAAATTGGTTTTACGCTGTTTCGTAAAAAAGATTTCATTTCGTCTTCTATAACCTATGAAATATCCACACGATTTAGTAATCTATCATTTGTGCAAAAAATTTAATTAATAATGCGTTTACTTGGCGTGGTTTTGTTAAAGTTCCATCGACATCGAACAAACACAATATCTTCTTCGACATGTCTTCGTTGAAGTATTACGAACAAAGCAACCAGTTCAAAAGCGGCGAAGTTGTAAAATATTTAATGTTGACTAGACATATACTAGTAAAACTTTGTATTGCTGGCAAGATTTCATATTCAACCGAAATATTACTCAAAGATTCGAAGATGTTTCAACATGTAGTTACAAGCCGGGTAAGCCGAAATGAAACCTTACATGTACGTACTTTGGTATCTAGAAACTGGTATAGCGAATTAACACGTATACTTTATTTATCAGCTGATGTAATTGCTGTTAATTAACACGTCAGAAATGACGCGTTTTCTATTTTTTTCAAAGGATATTTTTTTCCCCTCCCTGCGCTTTAATTGAAAAAAAAACATCGCTTTTTACTGATAAAAAGTTTGTTTACATTTGGAAACGAAATTTAATATTACATTAAATGGTAACACTGTATGGAAAATTTTTCCAAGTTCCAAACAAACATTGAAGCATCGGCGTTATTACGAGGACGCAGAACCCAAAAGCGGAATCGGATCGGAATGAGCGAGAGGAAAAAAAAAGATAAATAAGATGAAAGTGCTGAACGGTTATGATTTTGTTGAATATTAATTAAAAAAGTAGATGAAATTGTGTAAAATAATCATCATCGTGTAGATTTTGCATCTCGCGTGAATCCGATCAATACAGGTGAGTTTATTCGCTTATTAATCTGCTCGTAAAATAATGATAGCGTAATCGTAAAGTACATTGCCCATGCTACAATTTATTCGCTAATTATTATGTTGCGATAATTACAATCGATTTACTTGTTAGTACGACTGAATTTGTTTAAATTCGTACAATTTTGACCGTTTCGAGCCCAATATTGTTTATCGATTCTACCCTTATACCGTCTGAATTGCGTATTCGTCTTGTTTACTAGTAAGTTATATAATAATGCTGAAACTGTTATCGGTGATATTTCTGTTAGTAACGGTTTATTTTAAAAATATATTTCTTGAACTTGTACTCCACCTATGTATACGTTTACGGTTTCGTCCCTTTGAGAGTTTACACTTAGCAAACACTTTCTATTCGTGTTAGTATTGTTGATTACATGTACGGTTGTGTATTACAGGTGCCGCATAATGAACGAAAATATTCCTAGTCATCAAAAAAGACCGAATTTTTCGTCTTTAAATGGTATTCATAAACAAAGCACTACCATTAACAATGTCAAAGGAGGAGCTGGCAAGAAACTTACCATTAAGAACTTCAAAGGTAATATTAATCCTCATTATTGGTGTAATCGTCTCGTACTAACGGTGTATATTTTCACAGATAAACCTAAATTGCCGGCTAATTACCAAGAAGAAACTTGGTGTAAGTTGAAAGAAGCTGTTGAAGCGATCCAGACATCGAAACCAATTCAATACAGTTTAGAAGACTTGTACAAAGGTGTTGAAAATATGTGTATGGATACAATGGCTAGTACCGTGTATAAAAATTTAACTGGTGCGTTGAATTCAACTTCTAACCAGGAAATTAATCGCTACAAATATTACATCGTGTATCGTTTTGTATTTTAGCTTTGACCGAAACGCATGTTAAATCGCACATTAAGCAGTTTGTCGGCGAGAGTACAGATAAACAAATATTTCTTAAGAAAATCGATGAATGTTGGCAGAACCACTGTCGTCAGATGATCATGATTCGAAGTATATTTCTGTATCTAGATCGAACGTTCGTATTGCAAAATGCTTCGGTCTCATCGATTTGGTAATTATTCACGGATACTCGGTACTTGGGAGTTAATTACACTACGCACCACTAATCTGATTATTTGCGCAGGGATATGGGGTTAGATATGTTTAGGCAGCATATTATACTAAATAATCTAGTGCAGTCGAGAATAGTAGACGGATTATTGATGTTGATTGAAAAAGAACGACTAGGTGATTCGGTAGATAGACTGTTATTGAAATCGTTGCTCAGAATGTTATGTGATTTACAACTGTACTCGACTATATTTGAAACAAAGTATGCATACGAGCAACGTTTGATTCAATTATTTTGCCCTCGTTAACTAATGCAGCTTTCCACTGCTTTTCTGATAGATTCCTAGAAGCCACTGAAAGATTGTATGCAGCTGAAGGACAACGTTTAATGCAAGATCAAGATGTACCGGAATATCTTCGTCATGTTGATAAACGGCTCACCGAAGAGAATGAAAGATTGTTACATTATCTAGATTCGACGACCAGAATACCATTGATTCACTGTGTCGAGAAACAACTGATCAGCGAACATTTAATCAATATTTTACAAAAAGGTTTAGATAATATTTTAAACGAGAACCGAATATCGGACATATCGTCGTTGTATACGTTATTCAGTCGAGTGAAAAATGGACTAGTCCAGTTATGTATTCATTTTAATAATTATATCAAAGTAAGTCCCGCTCTTCAAAACCTATTTGATAGTAATGAAAGATGAGTAATTGATTATCGTTTGTTTATATTTAGAAAATCGGTAGAACTATCGTGGTAGATCCTGAAAAAGATAAAACTATGGTACAAGAATTACTTGACTTTAAAGATAAAATGGATTATATAGTTAATACCTGTTTTCAACGTAACGAAAAATTTAGCAACAGTTTGAAAGAAGCTTTTGAACAGTTTATCAATCTCAGGGCTAACAAACCCGCTGAATTAATCGGTAAACGTTGTTCACTTTTCCATTTATTTCGTCATCGTATACCACATTTTAATATATTTTGATTTTTCAGCTAAGTTTATCGATAGCAAATTACGAGCTGGTAACAAAGAAGCTACCGAAGAAGAATTGGAACGATTACTCGATAAAATAATGGTTTTATTCAGATTTATTCATGGTAAAGACGTATTTGAAGCGTTTTACAAAAAAGTAAGTTTATCGTCGATTATTCCGGTTTTCCGGCCACGTTCGAGCAATAATTTTAATCGTTTCGATATCAGGATTTAGCTAAAAGACTGTTGGTGGGCAAATCGGCCAGTGTTGATGCTGAAAAAAGTATGCTTTCGAAATTAAAACAAGAATGCGGCGGTGGTTTTACCTCGAAATTGGAAGGAATGTTTAAAGACATGGAACTGAGTAAAGATATCAACGTATCGTTCAAACAGGTATTTTTTCGTTCATATTTTCGTATGCCAACTGTTGGCATTTTGAGTAAAATAAAATTGAAACTATATGTTGCTTTTGTCGGTAGTACATCAATGCAAACGGCGGTCGTCTTCTGGGCGCTTCCGGTATCGATTTAACAGTCAGCATTTTAACGATGGGATATTGGCCGACCTATCCAAACATGGAAGTTAGTTTACCAACTGTAATGGCCATCTACCAGAACCATTTCAATATGTTCTACCATGGTAAATATAACGGTAGAAAATTACAATGGCAGCCAACCTTAGGCCATTGCGTCTTGAAAGCTTTTTTCAATCAGGTTAGTGTGAGAGATTTTTCATCTTTATCCATTTTGCGAAGCATTAGATTGAAATACGAATTTTTACAGGGCAATAAAGAGTTACAAGTTAGCTTATTTCAAGCTTTGGTATTGTTACTCTTCAACGAAGTAGATGAACTTGGCTACGAGGATATTAGATCGCAGACGTGTATTGAAGTACGTGGATTGCGAATCCTTCGAATCTATACATTTTCTTTTCGTTCGAAGTTTTATTGTATTTGATATAATTCGTAGGATGGCGAACTACGAAGAACGTTACAATCTTTAGCTTGTGGTAAAGCTCGCGTACTTATTAAGATACCAAAAGGCAGAGACGTAGAAGACGGGGATAGATTTTCCTTTAATGGGGAATTTGTCAATAAATTATTTAGAATTAAAATTAACCAAATACAAATGAAAGAAACCGTAAGTGATACGAATCAGTTGCATAATCTTTTGAGAAAAAAATTTTTTTCCTAAACATGATGGTTATTTTAAAAAAATGATGAAGTTCGCTTACACGAACGTGTAATTAATGTCGTGATTATTTTGCTATTTGCAGATGGAAGAACAAAAGGCAACGGAAGAACGAGTATTCCAAGATCGCCAATACCAAATAGACGCAGCTATCGTGCGCATTATGAAAATGAGAAAAACTCTCAGTCATACTTTACTCATTTCCGAACTATATACTCAACTTAAATTTCCCGTCAAGGTAAGTACTGATAATGGGATAAGAAATTCGACACATGCGATAATACGAGGAGAAATTATTAATGGACTATTGACAATTTTTTTCTCTTTTTTTTATAGCCCGCTGATTTGAAAAAACGTATAGAATCGCTAATCGATCGAGATTACATGGAACGTGATAAAGAGAATACAAATAATTATAACTACATGGCGTAGCATATAATGCTGCTGAGAATTACTTTAACATTAATTTTTTTTTCTGAACATAGTGTATTATTTCTCTCCCCTCCCCCTGTATATTTTTCGATACGTTTCGTTCGCGTTGAATAACATGCCGAAGATACTGGGTATTAAATTGAGCATCCAGCTGTGCGTGCTATTTACGAAAATGGTGTATGGTTTATGCGAACAGTGTGAAAATAAAAAAATGTCAACGAGATTTTAATTTCATGTAAATGATTGTGTACATTATTTAGATAAGTAAAACATGATTTTGTATAAATTTTTTCTAAATCTGGTAGGGTTTTTGAGTTTTTTTCTTGTTTTGAAATTCGATTAACATTACGAAGTCGTTGTAACGTTTTTTTCTTTTTGTTTTTTTTTTTTGTTTCGGTTTGTGTTTAAAGATGATTATCGTTTGTAAAAAATACTTACTTGTGGTGTAGAATGGGTTTCTGACGTCTTTCTTGATCGGATATCGTTTTTAACGTAATTTTCTGCTGATTTTAATTACTTTTTTTTTTCTTCGAATTTTAATAAACGAATGCGTCAATGATTAAGGACATACGAAAGGGTATTTACGCGCGCAAGTGGCGTTCAAACAAATATTTGAGTAATGATTAATGCTAAATGTTATAATTCCTGTTTGTATTTATGAGTTTTTTTTTTGTAATATATTATTTGTGTTATGTGCGCTTTGTTTTGTTTTGTTGTAGATTCGATTCGTTATTATGGAAACCAAGAAACATCGTCCGTTCAAATTTTCATCCACCGTGTGTGCTTGAGTAGAGAATAATTCCCCGAAGCCATTAATTACGAAGCAAAATGGTAGTCTTATTTTTAAAACGTCGATTTCTCCTTTAAAAGGCATTTACTTTTCAACAATTTATGCAAAGAATCGGAAGTTGTTAACTGTGCAGTGGGTCTTTTTTCATTTTTTATTAAAATACAGAAGAGAAATCATACTTGCAACGCTATCTATTCAGATAAACTCGAGACTTTGTTCTCTGCCTTACAAGCTGTGCTCTCTAGTGAGTAGAATTGAAATTACAACAGAAATGTAGTTATTTTCAATATTTACGCTAGGTTCGCTGAACTATTTTTTTTTTTTTATAGTTTCATATGGTAAATATAGGTTTGCTTTTACCCTATGTTTCAACCGTACGTCATGTAATATGAAATATGAGGTGTAATGAGCTAATGATACTCTCATCACAACTCATGTTCCAAGTTTGTGCTAGTGTGTAATATCAATCTTTCGATGTCTGTTGAAACACGAACAAATATTTGATTTCGGATAACACCAATATCGCACTCTATAGAATTGTTAGGAAACCAAATTATTATTTTTTCCAATAAGGGAACTTCCTAACAATTCTAATAGAGTGCGCTACACTCAATCAGACATTTATGCTGTAAAAAGTAATCCTCGGAACAAATTACAGACGATTCAAACATCGTACGAGAGTGGTTGATGTATTGAAATGTAGCTTAGGTATTCAGGAAGTGCTAAATACTGTTCATTTTGTCGCAAAACTTTCGAGCTTTCGAAAGAAAGCTTTAAAAATTCAATTTTGCACAAGCACAGATTTTGATTTCAGCGGAAAGCACAAAATCGTTGCTTTTCTTGTAAACAAACCAGATCCACCTTCAGTCTTATGATTATTCCTTGGAACAGATTATAGCCTATTTCAGCAAAAAACTTCAAAAATTCAATTTTGGATTACCCTAAGGTTAACTGATTTTGATGGAAACGTTGAAGCGTTTTTCTTATCACTTAGTACGATAGCTTTATTTTGTCATACGCGCACACATTCAAAATTTAGACTCCAGATGAAAATTTTCTATTTTTCTATTCAAATTGCGAAATAAACTACTAATTATCAATATTCTTCCATGTCACTAAAATATTGCAGTAATCAAAAAGCAAAATGAAGCGAGCTCAAAAATTCAAAATGGTATCAAAAGTTTTAATTTTTATAAGTTTCATTACAAGAAAAGATAGATAGGCATGTCGCCGGTCTCTTAATTTTTACCATTAAATAATTTTTAACCAGTGGAATAGAAATAAAACATATTGAAGCAAGTTTTTCAGATCATATAATTAAATTGAAATCGTGAGGAATATCTTGACAACAGGTAATTGGTAATAATACATAATAATGATGGACCTTAAATTTCAATTAGAAAAGATCAAAAGAAGGGTAAAATGAAAAAATTGCCAACTGTGACATATCATCAATGATCAAATTTTCAATTTTAATTTTTAGAGAAGATGGGTAATAATAATAAATACTGACAGTAATGGGTAACAGAGACAGGGTGACAGCCTGACAGGGCCCATAATGCCATGACCCATGATCCATTGAAAATTGAAACAGGCTTGAATGGAAATAAGATTCTCAGATTAAGGTGAAAAGTGAATGATCCTCAGCTCAATTTCAAGAATTGAAAATTTAAATATATTGATGGATTAATGGAATGATTGGAATTTCTGGGGGGGGGGAGGAGGAAAAATCAAATTCAGGATTCTAAATTTTCAATTCCAGATCATGAGCCGCGTCTAGTTCATTGAATTTTGAATATAAAGAATGACAAAATGACAAACAAACTAAATTATTGATAAAAAAATTTTAATTTTGGAATCCCCCCCAGTTGACAATTTTTCGCAACAGGGCCGTCTTGTTAAGAATAAGCTGCCAACTGCTTATGAAAATTCGACGATGGGTGACAAATATCCGAAAAATCAAATGCTCGAAAATTATACTGCGCCTAAAACGAACCTATATTTATAATATAAAACTATTAAACACCTGATCAATTTAACGACAAGCGGCAATCTTTCAAATACAAAAATGACAAATAATCTTTTAGCGATCCTGTCGAAAATATAATGTACTATTTATTTGAATTGTAGCGAGTCATTTTTTATCGTAAAAAAATCGAATGAAATGTTGAAATGGATGTTTTTAGATGCGGCGAATTCAATAATGATGTTATTTTCCGCGTAGAATCAATTTATCATGGCGAATTCGCCGTTTTCATATTAAACCGCCCTTGATCGTTGTTCTTTCCATTTGCAAAAAACAAGGTCAAATCAGTGTGACGGAAAAAATCTGAATTTTTTACGAGAACTTACGACATATTATTTTCTGGAGAAAAAAAAATAATACATAAAAACACTACAGTAAAAACTTTATAATCACAAACACAACCTGTAAATAATAGAATAAATGTAATAGGGTTCAACTAGTAATAAACTTATTCACGGAGAGTAATATGTAGTGAACCTCTTAGCAAGATTCTGTAACGAGTTACCAAAATGAAAAATTTGGTAAACTGAATAGGATTACAATCACACAACACATTTACAACTGTTCGAGTTTTAAATTCGATGAACAATGTTGAAAAATATTTCGGCATTGTTAATCGATACATCATTTTAACGAATGAAAAAAAAAAAAAAAAAAAAGGAAACGTATTATTTTTCATGGCACATCCCTAAATCTTAACATATCTTCGTGTAGATTTAATAATAAAAATTAAAAATCATCAACAATAATAGAAAAAACGAAAATGGGAAAACGAAGTAATCAAAACCGGTAGGTATTAACGAAATTTTTAAAAAATTCGTCAGCAGATATCTTATCACAGTAAGTTACGGACAGTCCGACAAACGTCAATTTTTGACGTTCTGAATTCTAAGACTATTTCACTTATAAACCATAACACAACGTATAAAAGCAACGAGACTTATACATTTGAAACAAAAAACTAAAACCAAAAAAAAAAGGAAAAAAAATAATAAGGAAAAAAAACAATGAGTGAGGATGAAACTAACGCCATTAACTCGTAATAAATTTTAAACATATTTTAAAGGGAAAAATGAAAACAACTCAAAAACACACACTTTACTGATATACCCATTCACCTGATGAGAATTCAATCTGTCGATCAATGCTCGGTGATATCTTTAGCCCGTCCTTCTTGTACTAGTACAGCTCCGATGTCAACAATAGGTGTGGTTGACGTGTCGTACAGAATAATACTGATTTTTCCATCTTCCAATATATCGACTACGACGCTGATCAATAACTTCTCCGATACAAGCTGTTTGAAACGTAGAGAATCGTCTACACACCAGTCTAAATGAAGAGGAGTGACACCTGCGTAATGAAAAAATAACCAACCATCGTGTATTCGATATCATTAGTTGTTGAAGATTTTTGGTATGAAAAAATGAATCTCGACTTACCTGCCAACTCAGCTCTAATAGCTTGTCTCGGTAAAACCCGGAAGCATGGTAATAACTGAGCGATATGTGTATGAGCGATGGTAATAATTTCTCCATAATCGACCAATTTGATTGAAATGTTGTTAAAAGAATTCATTAGTTTTACAACAATTCCTCTGTAAGAATGTGAAATCGATTAAATACGAACGTGGATTTTCTCATTTGTACATATAAAAGTATAATAATATTTTATTTTAAAAACTCGCTCACCTGTACCACTTCTTATCGGCGTTTTGCACAGCGTAAATTTCGTCTTCTTTGATTTTAGACACGTCTACGAAAAGCTGTTCTTTATTGTAAAATTCGTTCATCGCGAATTTCAGTTCATTCAATTTGGAATTGTCTGCTTCGGGTTGAACCTAATGAATTTTCGAGTATTGCATAAATTCAATTCTTAGTTTGAATAAATCTGCGATTTATAACTTACAATGAAGTTGAAAGGACTCGAAACCATCGTAACATAAACGTTAAACTGTTCGTTACATGGAACATTGTACAATGGAATCGGGAATACTCTGTTTAACGTTTCTGAAACCATACAAATACATTATCGTTATAAACAGAAATAAGTAAAATAAAACAAAAAAACCATCACCCGGTGAAAAGTAAAAACCAACTATAGTGTGAGTTAAAATTTATATAATACATTTTCCAATGAAACATGATATTAAACAAAGAAAGCATTACCGTTACATCACCATTTAGATTCAAATCCACTAGGAACAACACACCATTACAAGTCAAATTAAAGGCACATATTTAGATTTTGTTATCATTCACGGGTAATATATTCAATATTTTATAAATTCGTTTGAATTACATCGAAAAAATTTCAAACGAAAACACGTCTTAGTATTTTCTGTTATCAGCCGATTAAACATGCAATAAGAAGCGTTGTTCATTCGCAGCGAGTACGCGTCGGATCGCGAAATAAACAGCGTATTCGAAGTCGCGAGGTCCAAATACCCCCCTTTACATGCTTTTCGCGTCAAAATCGGACAGAAAATTTTTTTCTCAAAAAAAATGCCAAGGCTATATAGTTCAGGATTTTTGACGATTTTTGAGAAATCGCGTTTTCAGTGATTTTCGACTAATTCGAGGTCGCTGATTACGAATCTGTTGGAGATTTTTGTCGCTCGACCTTTGTTACGGGAATATGAGCCATTTTCATCGTGAAATCTTGCAAAAATGCGGTAATACCGATAAACATAACTACAACTCTAAATTATACAAATCAATATTACTTGCACACAAGCAAAGAAATAAACAAGCTACGCATTTCTTGCTCTAAAACCAAACCAACGAACAAAGCTAATCACTTCTGTTCAATTATTCCTTATCGGTACAGTACCCAGCAGTACAAATATTTACATTCGATACTCTTTATCATGCGATTAGTAATCTAATCCGAAGCTTGATCTTACCTCTCACAAAGATTTCCGTACGAAGAGTTAGTAGGGTAAAATAACAGCACACTCTACTTGATCGATAAGGCCAATTACATCACGTAACTAAGATCCAGTTTTGATTTCAAAATATTGCGAATAGAAGGCCTTATCGCACTTGGAATGAAAAAAATACAAAAGAAAACTAACTAACGCAAAACCTTCATAAATCTTACCTGTTGGTTTACTCTTCAGTACGGTATTCTTCGGTCGTTTAACCTCAATATTCGTATTTCGATCATTTTTACTACTCGTACAACTCTTATTAGTTTTAACTAAAAGGTAAGAGGAATTACAACAACAAAGACTCGATTAAGCATAGTACGACGATGCTGATAGGGTAAGCATCGGATTTAGATGGAAGATAGGTCAAAATATCAAGCACATCCTCGCGAAACACCATTACCAATGTGCTTACGTCGGCCAGATCGTTCACAACACCGCAACATGCAAAGCTCGCAGGTAAAAAAGAAAAACAAAAGGGTAACACGTTCCACAGGAGTGCTTTCGTTTTGATTATCCTGTTCGCTCGACGTATAAAATACTATTTATGTACATTATATGCATACTATAATGAACGGAATTTCGTTAATAATTCGGTTAAATAAATCGAGTGAACGCTACCAATGTGTCAGATGACAGGCAAAGCTATGGTACAGATCATCTATAGGTATAAATTATAAACGAATGCGATGGCAAAATTTCAACCAGTTACCGGTTCCGAATTCGTACTTACCAACTGATAACGGAATTTCCAGATGATTAGGACCTCTGTGAAAATACGAAACGATCAAATCAAACGCTTTATAACTTATTTTGATTTAAAATCACCCCATTGATGTTGAATTTTTTACCTTAATTCGGGAAAATACGACCCAACGAGATCGTTCACATTAACCGGTTGATTAGTATCCGGTAATCTGTAGTATAAATATACATCGGCGATGGCGCCTTCTTTAACGGTTTTCAATAGAAATCGAGTCGGTTCCGGCGAATCTTTCGGTAAAGAAAGATCCATCAAAAATTGCAGTACTTTTTCAGTATACAGTTCTTCAGTCGGTTTCACCAGTCTGACTTGAACAGCCTACAGAAATACAAATTCAATCGTATTGTTTAGGTTCGTGTTACTTGGGTTACAAAAGACAGGAACGTCGAAAAATACCAACTTGATTTGGCATTATTGATAAAGCTTCGGTGAAATGATCAACGTCTGCGATATCTTTCAAAGTGACAACGTCCAAAGTACCATAATCGACGAATAATACTTCGATCTGCAGATATAAAAAATACGATTAGTGAGTTGTTTTGTTTTGTTTTTTTTCCAACGTCTCGTCTCGTCAGGTTGTTTCAATTATTTCTTTACCTGTTCTTCGCTGACAACCCTGTCGATGATGACTCGATACCATAAACCATCCAGCGAATATCTCGCCAAGAATATCTTACTGCCGAGTAATTCGTTGGTAGATTTAACGCAGTATTTATCATAATCGGCGGATAACTCTTCGGATGCTTCGGCTAGTAAACTTTTCAATAATTTGAAACTTTCTGAGAATATTTGCACGAATGCTAGACCGTCTTCCTTGACCGATACGAGATACGCGTCCGTTACGTTGCTTTGCTGTAACAGAAAGTAATGTTATGAATATTATCGATGGCGGATTGATTACAAAATTTCTCATTTGTGGGGAATATTGAAATCCTGTCTCGAAGAAACTACGTGTTCCAGGTTAAATCTAATACCTTCGACAGATGGCTAATTTCATGCTATATAATTTTGGTTTCCTTCATTTTTCTCTCGTATGATGCATCGTTAGCTCAGAAATATCATTTTAAAAACAGGTAAACTTCGAGAAATTCACTACGAATTCGTCCTTACAATTCATTGGTTCTCAGTAAACCGGTTATCATATTAACAACTGGTTTCATTACCGAAATTTGAACAGATTTGTATGAAATTTAGTGCATAACTGTTTTACTACGAGTAGAAAACGAATACGATCATGAAAACGAGCAGTGATGAACCGGTTTCATTTTTCAATTATACTTGTATTTTTATAAAAATTCGTACAGAGCTGTTTTTCCGAGTACAAAATACGAATACGACTGTAAAAATTGACAAAGATGAACTGGTTTCGAGAAAAAAAACCGGTTTCATTTCATAACCATCTGTGCGTTAGTAAAAATTGGCGTAGAGCTGTTTTCTGCGGTACAGAACACGAATCTGGATGTTAAAATCGTTGCAAGAGAACTGGTTTCAAGATAAACCGGTTTAATTTTGTAAATCTAGTCTGATCGTTGTGAAAATTGGTGTACTACCATTTTTGCAGACGCGTAAATCACAACTAACCATAAAAACTATCGCAGATGAACCGGTTTCGAAATGAACCAGTTAACCAATAGTCATCAAAATTCACTCCCAAAAAATTAGAAAATTCCTCATCAGTCAAACTCGTCCTTGAAAATGGTTCAGGGTAAACCAATGACCCGGTAAACTGGTTCTTTGAAAATCTACCGGATTTTCGAGAAAATTGGTATACCTTTATTTTTTTATACACTAAACATGTATTTGGCTTTAAAAACTATCGCAGATGAGCCGGTTTCGAAATGAACCAGTTTATCAATGGTCATCAAAATTTTCCCCCAAAAAATTGAAAAATTTCTAGTCAGTCGTGTTTTGGGAAGCTAAACACAAACACGTCCTTGAAAATGGTTCGGGGTAAACCAATCTTTATTTTTTAATGCACTAAATATGAATTTGGCCTTAAAAACTATCGCAGATGAGCCAATTTATCAATATTACATTCATCAGAATTTGCAAAAAAAATTACATACTAAATTTTATTCAAAATCAGTGCAAATTTCGAAAATGAAACTAGTTTATCTCATTACTAGTTCACCTGAAACCAAATTCTATGGGTAAATTCGTATTTGGAGTTCCGAAACACGACTGAACACGAATTTTAAGAAAAAATTGCAAACTACAATTAATTTGTTAATAAAGTGGTTCGTCTCAAAACCGGTTCACCTGCAATATTTTCCAAAGTCAGTTTTGTTTTTGACGTATTCAAAATTAGAAGCGCACGAATTTTCAAAAAAATTCGGTTACATTTACAAAATTAAACCGGTTTGTCTTGAAACTAATTCATCCTTGTCAATTTCTACGATCGTATTCTTGTTCCGCAGTTCAAAAAACAGCACTACACAAGTTTTTATAAAAATACAAACATAGTTGCAAAATGAAACCGGTTCATCTAGAAACTGGTTCATCGTAGCCAATTTTCATGGTTTGTATTCGTTTTCTACACCTAGTAAAGCAGTTGCATACTAAATTTTACTCAAAATCTATTCAAATTTCAAAAATGAAACCAGTTTATCTTATTACTGGTTCATCTGAACCAATTTCAAAGACAAATTTGTACTGAACGTCCTAGAAATTTTGAAAAAATGAATGTGAATTTTGATTAATTTATTGAGACTGGTTCATTTCAGAACCGGTTTTTCAACGAATCCAAAAATAGAACATACCAATTTTCACAAAAATCTGGCTAGATTTGCAAGATTGAACCAGTTTGCCTTGAAACCAGTTCATCGTTGTTGACTTTTACGATCGTATTCTTGTTCTGTACGCCAAAAAACACAGCTGTATACGAATTATTATAAAAATACAAATATAGTTGGAAAATGAAACCGGTTAACCTCACATCCGGTTCAACATTGCCAATTTTCATAGTGGTATTCGTTTTCTACAAATAGCAAAACAGTGCAAATCTGTTTAAATTTTGGAAACGAAACCAGTTTATCATATATTACTGGTTCACCTGGAACCAATTTTAGAGACGAATTCGTAATAGCGTTCCAAAACACATCTGATTAGGAATTTAAAAAAAAAATTACAAATTTTGATTAATTTATTGATAGATGGGTTCATTTAAAAACCGGTTCATCTGCGATGTTGAAGATCCAAAAATAATAGCATGCCAATTTTTACGAAACTCCGGCTACATTTATTTCAAAACCGGTTCATCTGCTGCGATATTTTTCAAAGCAGGTTTCGTTTTCTACGTATCCAAAAAAAATGTGTCAAATTTCACAAAAATCCGGTTGGATTTGCAAAATTAAACCGGTTCGTCTTAAGACCAGTTCATCCTCGTCAAGTTTCACAATCGTATTCGTCTTCTGCATCCCAAAAAACAACTCAATTCGAATGTTTATAAAAATAAAAATACTGAAAAATAAAACCGGTTCATCGTTGTCAATTCTCACCATCTTATTAGTTTTCTATGCCTAGTAAATCAGTTATGTACTAGATTTCAGACAAATCTGTTTAAATTTTGGAAACGAAACCAGTTTATCATATATTACTGGTTCACCTGGAACCAATTTTAGAGACGAATTCGTAATAGCGTCCCAAAACACATCTGATTACGAATTTCAGAACCGGTTTATCTGCAATATTGCGTATCTATGAATAATAGTGCGCCAATTTCCATAAAAATTTGTAAAATTAAACCGGTTCATCATTGCCAATTTTCACGGGCATATTTGTTTTCTGCATCCTATGAAACAGTTGTGCACCGATTTTCACAAAAAATCTGAATTAAGTCGTTTTTGGAAGTATATCCGCGAAGTAGAACAGGTTGCCTATCATTAAAGCATAAAACTTAGCAAATTGCAATACTATACCATAATTTAAGGTCGCCGATTTTAATTTTAAGCTTTGTACCGGACTGTTAGTTCACCATTGTCAAAAAAATAGTATTTCGCATTCATCATCAAAATGCTTCTTAACCCGAAATTAATAACGTTTTTAGAATCACAACGACCTCGAAGCAGTCGAACGTGATCCTTATCTAAATTATCATCAAGTTCATGAAGCCGAGTCCCAATTTTTCTAGTAAATGCTTCAGATTTTCTAAGAAGGAGTATTTTTAATATATTTTTCGTTTTAATCAATTTTTTTCGTCTCTTAATTCAACAGTACAATACTATCGATATAAATTCAGCCTGGAATTCGGGGAGCAACGAAACTAATCGAATTAATTTTTTTGAAAAAAATATCACACTTACGGTAGGAATTTTCGGCGGTTCCAATTCTTTTTCGATACGTTCTATGATTTGGTCGTTGACATTGACATCGACATCGGTACTGGTATCAAGTAAGGTGAGTTGTAACGACGGATTTCTCGTATCCACCTTGGCCACAAAGGCTTTACCGCATGTCAATTCGGATACAATTTTCGTCACGTAGGATTCTTTGCTGTACTTCTCCAGACCAGTCAAACTACAGCTTACCTTCTGCAAAATAGCCAATAAATTTCATTCCGTATTTCGGCTACAGATTAGAAAAATCATTCGTCGAATACACACACCTGAGCTGATAAAGTAGTAAATCTTTCGTCTAACGGGAACAATTCGTCTTTTTGAACTTCGTCGATATCACCATGATCGATCAAACATACTCGTATCATGCCGTCGTTTACGGTGCTCAAAGCTTTAACCCGGAACCAAGCATTATCCAGATACGCCGCGTAATACGAACCTTCTTTCACCATTTCGACGTGATGTAAATCGTCTGATTTTCGTTTCGATTCGTATAGTTCGAACATCTTTTCGTCCATTACCGCGTACAGACCCTACAACATTTTTCAAGGAACTAAGTATTTCTCAAAATGGCAAACATACGTTAATCAGTAAAGAACTATCTCTTAATTTACGTTGTAATCGTCGTGAATGATCCTGAAGAATACGCAAGACGTGGACATGACACACGTAACGTATACGTTCCAAACTGCATTTTCCGGTAATACCAAAGGTGGTAGTTTCGATACATCTAGATGAGCATTTATTCCTCCCTACGTTCAAATTACACGTTAATTATAAAATTTAACGTTTGAAGAAAATTATTTCCACTCAAGGTAGGCTCACTTCGACAGGATAAACAGCCATAATACCGCCCATTAATTCTTCGACACTGAGTAAAGAACGATTTTTAATGATATCTAGCCAATTGAGCGGTAAAATCTGCTGGTGAACTAGTTTATACTTCGATTCGATTGTTTCACTTCTTAAACCACTAGAATGCGGGTTTACAATCTGAAAAAAAGTTTAATAGATTTTAGATATTTTAATAACGAGACGGTTATCGCGGCAGTTTCGTTACGTTCTAAGGAAATACGTAAAAGTCAACCTCAGCGATACGTTTAATAATAAGATTTTCATCGGTAGTGACTGGAACTGCAACGGAGTCTAAATTTTCGTAACGTTTTTGTAATTCTTCGTACGCGATCTTAGCTGTATATTCTTGGACTTCTTTCACCAAACTGCTTTCATACGGACAGCTCGTGAAGCTCAACGATGAACCGATCTGAAAATCCATTTGTTGTTAACACAGACGATTTTCAAGTTGATTTCGTACCCTTTGTCGAGTCGCATTTATTTACTTTAATTTTACACATGTACGAGGCTGCTTTGGTTTTCGGACAAAATTTAACGAAAGTTTTAAATTGCGGCGGTTGTAGACAGTGTCGAGCAGCGAATTCTTGTAATTTACCGCAAAACGTATCACTCGACAGGTCCTGTATAGAACAAATGGGCAGTAAAAAAAATTTCGTATTAGTAAATTTTATAATGATATATTATCGCAAGAAATCTGGTAATTTAATTAATAACCAAAGGGGAAAATTTACGTTTTCATTTGCTAGAATTTCAAATTTCATATCACATTATTAGGAAATAATTACTCTTTAATTGGGCAGGGTCAGGCTGGCTCGACGCCGACTTAATTGAATGGTTGCCCATCGTGTGTAGTACCCCAGATACTTTTTTTTTTGCTCAGAAAACAGCTAGTTTTTGCACAGCAATGTTGCCAACGTAGAAAACTAACGTTTAGAAAAATTCATAAGTTGACAATTTCGAAAAAGTAATAAATACCTTGTTGAGGAAAAAAGTCACGTGAAAAAATTGCCTAAATCAATATTTAAAGGAGCAGTAATCCAAAAAATACTGAAGATGATCATAAAATAACGAAGATATTCAAATTTTCCACTTATAGAATGAAAAAAAGAAGCACTCAGGGATGTTTTTTTCCTGAACAGTGGTAGGGATACAGGTAGAGATATTGGAGTGAATAACTGAGCCCCCCTCCCTCCAGGCACATTTTCGTTAAGACCTGAACTAAATCTACATACCAAATTTTAACTTTTTAGCTCAATTTAGAATGGAGATGTGCGAGGAACAGAGCTAAAAAATAAGAAAAATCGGTCAAAAAACTACTTTTTCTGGTTTGCGAGGGGGTGCAATGAGACTGAAAAGCCCAGACCCCCGAAAGGCGTATCTAGGTCCCCTACTAAATGTACAAACCTAATTTCAGCTTCCTAGCCTCATTTGGAGGAGAGCTATACGAGGAATAAGCTCTAAAAATAAGCAAAAAAACGACCAAAAAACCACATATTTAGGGCGGTGAAGGGGTGAAATGGGGCTGAATAGTCGACGCCCCCCAAAAGGCACGTCCAGGACCTGTACTAAATATTTAAACCAAATATTAAATTCCTAGCTCAATTTAGGGCGAGAGAAAGCTATGTGAAGAATAAACTCAAGAAATAAGAAAACCTAACCAAAAACACAGTTTGGGACGGTAAAGGGGCGCAATAGAGCTGAAAAATCGAAACTGTCAAATGGCACACCTACGACCTTTACCAAGTCTACATACCTATTACAGTCTGACGTGTGTAAATTACGTTTCATCTAATAAGGTCAATTATTCATTTTTCCTCCTTCAAATTGTAGTTTGGTGGCGAAACTCCAACGAGGGGAGTCAAATTCAAAAATTTTTACCAATTTCGAACTCAGTGCGAAATTTTAAACCATTTTGATACGTCGCATTGCTCTTTTTGAATGAATGTTTTTATTATAATTTGCGGGAGGGGGGTGGAATAGGGGTTAGAAATTTTTTGGGGGGCCAAGGTATGCTGAGAGTAGAACTTAATCGGCTACAATTGTCTGATCTGCGTAAATTCCAATTACGTTTCATCTAAACGGTGCCACTTCTTTAGTTTCCCCCTCAAATTCAATTTTGGGGGCAGAACTCCATCGAGGGGAGTCGTAATCAAAAATTATGACGATTTTCGGATTCAGCGCGAAATTTTGACCTATTTTGATATATTACATCGCCATTGTTGAGCAAGTATTACACGGCTTAATTTAGGTGTGGGGGGATGGGGTGACCAACCTGTTTATTTTCATTATTTCGCATTGTGCCGGAATTTTTTGCTCATTTTTGCAAGAATCGACTTCAAATGGTTTTATTCAACAAAATTAACGAGTATTTTTCGGTTCTCGTCTATATTTTGGGTAAGAGAACTGTTTTACGGTCAAAAATCGTCCAAATGCATTAAAAATTGCATTGAAAGTGCAATAGAATGCAATTGTACAGGATGCAACGAGAAAAAAATTCATATTCGATAACGAAGGAATCTGTCGAGTTTTTTCGGTTCGTACCATGCCACCCAAATCAACTTTTTCAGGAGACCACCCCCCACCCCATTTTGCAAGGTTAAAATTTTGAAACTGCATTTTTTCGAATAAAACAGATAGTACCGAGATTTCGGCAGCTCATTTTTTTGGTTCTCAAATAAGATCGCTAGGTGAAAACTTTTGCGTTTTTGGATCGTACACTACGCCCCATTTGGAGGGGAGTTATGCGAGGAACACACTCTAAAAATCAGAAAAATCAACCAAAAAACCACATATTTACGGCTATGAAGGGATAAAGAGGGGCTGAAAATTTGAGACTCTAAAAGGCACATACATATAAGGCCCCTATTAAATGTACGCAGCTAATACAAACTTCTTAGCTAAATTTGGAGAGGAGTTAGGCGAGAAACAAATTATAAAAATTATAAAAATGAGAAATACCGATAAAAAAATTACTTTTTGGGGGCTTGGGAGGGGGGTGCAATGGAGCTAAAAAAACCGAGACCTCCAAAAGGCTCATCTAGGGCTCCAAATAAATGTACACTTCGAATTTCAACTTCCTAGATCAATTGGGTGGGAGATAGGGAAGGAACGGCCATTTTTCAAGGTCAAAAAGGGAGAAAACCCCCATATCTCCCCTTCTAATTGACTTAGGAGGTAGATTTTTGGATATGTTATACAACTTTCGATTCGGTATCAATTGGCTTGAAAAGGGACAATTTTTGAGTTTCTGACCCCTGAGCACTCCCTCCCCCAAAATTGGGCAGAATTGAATTTTTAGCCAGGGTCATCCCCACTCATATATATCTAATCCGTCACTAAAGTGAGCTGATTGACCGAATATGAGCGATTTTGGTCGGTATCGAGCACACTAAATGATTTTAATGTTTGGGAGAAAAAAAATTTAAAAAAATAAATATCTGATATGGCTAAAATTCGTCTTAATGGTCTTCTAGGACCCTACAACGGATTTTGCTGATATTCCCTCCGCTATCCACCATCGGTCAATAGACTGTAATAGCCGGGTTTTAATTGACAATATCACAATATTAAATCATGCTAAAAATGGAATATTTTGGATTTTTTTTGAAGTGTAAAAGCAAAAAAAATGTTTTTATTCATTACGTCATTAAAAATGATAAAATTTCGGATTGTTGCTTCACTATTTTGAAAAAATTTCAAATAATTAATTTTTCCATTTTAAACAGAATTTTGGAACCCCTGATTAGCAAAAGAAATCGTGAAGTTTTATTTGGTCTCATGTGGTCTACTGCTATGACACGTTGGCACCAAAAAAAATCGAAACAAGAAACAATTTTTGTTCGATTTTTCATGTAAATTTTAAAATTTTAAATCAGAAGGGGTGGCGTTTGGGTTAAGTTGAAGACCCCAACGTCCTTTTGCAACTTTTTTTCCTCGCCCTCTTCAAACCTTCGACAAAAAAAAACCTAAAATTTAAACGCCCTAGTCGTCTGAGTTGCTACACGATGGACCACCATTTAAATAAATCGGCGTTATACAAGTCTGACCGTTCCCTCGTTAGATAAGTATCAAAATTTATCATTATAAATCGTCCAAGGTAGCAAATTGATTTACACCATAATTATACGCAGAAATTCGGAATCTCCGAGAAATTAGAACTAGCACACGAAAGGTGATATGGAAACCGTACTTCGAACCTGTTGAGTAAACTCAGGCTTAAATAACGTATTACTTACAGGCTGAACATGCGGACCAGGTTTGAACATATTCAAGTCACTCATTTTCGATCCTATAGGAGCTGGGCTAGTATTAGTTTTACCAACAGAAGAAGTCGTAGGCTGCGGCCTTTTATCATTTACCAAAGTAGTTTTATTCATCTGCGACAGAAAAGAGTAACATTAATTGCCTTCCTTTTTCTTTTTTTTTTTCAAATAACTATAAATTGAACGAATTTTGTAAACTTACATTTTTGAAAGGCTCACGAGGAACTGAAGAAGTTGAAGGAGTATTATTATTTCGAACACAATCACCATGCGTGTCTCCATTTTTACTTAAATAGCCTTTTATAAAATGATGCGTCGTATGAGGCGGTATCTTTGGTTCTAGAGGTTGGCTTCTGGTAGGCTTGGAATTCGGCTAAAACAATAAAATTTTCAATTAGGCGGGTAATTTAAACATTTATACGCTCCGTGAATAATACCGTATAAATTAGGTACTTACTTCTTGCATTGCCCTACCGGCTGCCAACAAAGCTGCAGGACCACGAGCAGTGTTCATTTTAATCGGTATGTCACCTTTGCCTTTGGATGTAACTTCACCAGACGAAGACTCGTTGTTTAGGGCATTAATTTCATTCTGTAAATTTTTACGCGAGTTCAATGATAACGCAATCGAGTTTACAAACATTAACAACGATACTGATATCGTTATACACATAATATTGTTTATATTTGTTTTCGATATAAAATCGCTTTATTTTCTTATTAATACGTAAATTCGATCTTTAATCGATGATTTTCTAGAAAAATCAGTCTAGCTTTTCAATAAATTACTGGTTACTCGAAAATTAACGTTATTTGCCTTATCATTTTTTAAGATTCGATTCGATATTTTTGATAAACAACAATCAGCTGAATGATTTTGGCGCACTTCGTACCCTTTCGACCAAAATTAACCCTTTTATTGTAAGTAGATATAGTATGTACCTTCTGGCGCACTCTAACGCACTGGTAAAAAAGCCGAAGATTTCCCACTTTTTCACAGTAAAACAACCGATGATTTCCTCTGACACATCGGTAGAACAGCCGAAGAAAATCCTGACACACTCCTAATTTTTTCAAATTTTAGGTCATATTTTAGCATTTTTCTTAAAACC
>FIZR01026201.1:0-15197 GCA_900060175.1 Ferrisia virgata
GTATGTAGAATTTTATTGAAAAGGGATACTAGTATTTTTATTAAACCAGTGTCTAAGCCATACTTTAAATGTTCATTAACTATCCCATCTTCCCCTCCAGCTTTATTAATTTTTAGGTTTTTTAATACCCCTTCAATTTCCCTTACTAGGGTTCAAAACATGAGAAAAATTCAAAAAAAAAATTTCAAAATTTTCTCCCCAAAAGTTTCTATTTGTAAAACGTCCTTTGTTAACTATTATAATAAGTATACCACTTTTTCTAGTAGTTATTGAAAAAAAAGCATCACTTGTACGACTTTTTTGCTAACCAGCAGTAAGGCTAGAAAAAAAATCAATGGAACTAAGAAGTTGAAACCCCCAAATAGCACATCTAGGAACCCTACTAAATCTATATACCAAATGTCAACTTCCTAACTCAATTTAGAGGGGAGTTATGCAAGGAACAAACTCAAAAAATGGGGAAAACTGACCAAAAAAAAACACATTTTTGGGCCTGTGAGAAGGAGCAAGGGAGCTTAAAAGTCGGGACCTCCGAAAGGCACATTTAAGGCCCCTACTAAATGTACATACCAAATTTCAACTTGCTAGTTAAATTTGGTGAGAAGATAGGGAAGGAACAGCCCTAAGGGAAAGGCCCTCAAATCTCTCCTCCTAATTGACTTGGGAAGTTGATTTTTGGATATGTTATACAACTTTTGATCCATAATCGATTGGTTTAAAAAAGAACAATTTTTGTGTTTTTGGCCTCTCAGCACCCCCTCCCCTCCCACAAAATGAGGCAAAACTGAATTTGGAGCGATTTTGGTCAGTATTGAGCAGAGTGAATAATTTTAGTGTCGGGAAAGCAAAATAAAAAAAATTAAAATATCTGTCACGGCCAAAAAAAACGGTCTTAATGGTCTTCTAGAACCCCGAAACAAATTTTGTTGATACTCCCCGCTCATCCTTTTCATCAACAATAATTATAACATAGAAAATCAGGCTAAAAATAAAAATAGCATCACAACGCGTTGCAAGAGCCTGGTTTTCCTAAAGTGAAGTAGATATGCGGATTGTCCGTTATATACACTGGGATGATTTTTCTTCAGTATCTGAAACTCCGAACAGACTCATATCTGGAACAACTACTAAATTCACATGTCAAATTTCAACCCACCTAGCTCAATTTGAAGAGATGATATGCAGAGGATAAACTCGAAAAACAAGAAAAACCGCCCAAAAACCACTTTATTGCGGCTGCGAAGGGATGCAATGGAGTTGAAAAGTTAACACCCCCGAAAGGAACGTACAAGACCCTTACTAAATCTACATGCCAAATTTTAAACTTTTTGCTCAATTTGAAGAGGAGATATACGAGAGATAGCCCTTTTTCAAGGCCAAAAAGGAGAAAATCCGCTGTATTCTCTTCCTAATCAACGTGTAAGGCTGAGATTTTTGGATGTGTTTCACAACTTTCAATTCTCTGTCGTATGTTTTACAAACAAACAATTTTTTATTGGCTCCTCAGCAGCCTATCTTTCAAATTTGGGCACAGCTGAATTTTGACCGAAGATCATTCCCATTCAAAAATATCAAATCCACCGCCAGTCAACTATTCCACTGTTTTTACTCGTAAAAGTTGGTATTAATTCAATATATTCAGAAGCCTCGAGCAGACTGTACCCCTCTCCCCTCCCCCATCAAAACTTATGATGATAAGTGAATTTCTTCCACATTAGAGCTCTTTTTAATATACATATTGGGCTCCCACCGTCTCATATTTTTAATTCATTTCTTATACGTAGGCAAAAAAAAGTCAAACTAAGAACAAAATTCCTATCCTAAATTTTTTTCACGCAGTACGAGTCGTTTTCATACAAACAACTTATTAAAAGCTTTAATACTACTGATAGGGAGGGGAAGCGAGACTCGAAAGAGAGAGAAGAGCAGTACGAGCTGTATGAAAACTTGGTGTTTCACTGATCTATAACTTTATTATTACTTGGGAAATTCTACTGCTTTTGAAGGGGAAAATCCTGAAAAAAGTTATAGGGGCTGGATGTGGAGGTAACGTGAGGGAAGAAAATTACTATTTTTGCTATTTTATCGCAATTTATACTGCACGGCCCCAAAATAGCCTTTTTTGAGGCCTCATCCCGCAACCCCTATCATGTCTACGAAAAAATTCATAGAAGAAAAGTTGTAGGAAATTTAGTCCACTTCAAATTCTTATACAACTTTTATCATATTAAAGTTGAAATTTACAGAGATATAGCGAAGAAACCACTTTTTTTTGAGAGTCTTTGTCATGAAAAAAATCTTAGATGGGAATTTTTCTCTGACTTTTACCTAGATTGACTGAACTACATATTAGTTTAATGAAAAATTCCAAAACTCATTATTAAAAGCTTCAAATTAAAGTAGAAATATTTCACATCGATTTAAAAATCATACAATCAAAATCATCTCCATCTCGCGATAGATGGAATACAACCGAACAGAATTCAACGTCATAGAATTTACTACCTACGGAAGAAGAAGCGAGGGAAAAGAGAATTACTAACATTGGAAATATGTAATTTCATACTTCGTTCATTCGATAAGATAAGATTTTATTATTCAGTCAAATCAGCTGAAAAAATTCCATCCTCGATCTTGTGATTCATTATGATCGTACCAGCGAATGGAACAGTTATAATCACTCAGGAGTATTTTTGCAAATCAAGAATTTCCTGACTAGTCACATATCCTACATATTTGATAATAACATGTTTTTCATTCAGTACAGCTGCTGAATAATACGAATTTGAATTCAAAGAAAATTTTTAGTCAAGATGATGATGAAACAATAACATTTTAATGACTCGATCAGAGATGTAGACTGTAAACAGATAATTTTTCAAAGAGGACTCGTAGAAGGCATTTCTGATAATTTCAAGTTTTGAAAAAAAAAAAAAAATTTAGTTTCTCATTTTCAAATATAAACTACAAAATTTCCAGCAATTAAGTCTTCCAACCGTCGAGGGAATAATACCAAATAATGAGATCTTCAAATTAGCCATAAAGACGACGACATCGAACTGTAAATCTATGCCGCATAATCCGTTCAAAGTAATTACGACGATATTTCAAATTAAGCGTAAAACTACCTACAAGCACATCTGCTAAGTGTTAATTGAACAAGAATTTCAAATTACTTTGTTTTTCAACAAAAATGAAAAAGAAGAAAAAAAAAGAAGAATGAACGCGACTAGGTACTTTGTATTAAAAATTATATACTTGACGTACCATTGGCCAAAACGACGCCGCCGGATTACTCGACGACTTAAATCAAGCTATATACGCGAGTACATACTACAAGCTACTCTTACAAGGTCGCCTCGTGTACAAATACCGACTACATGGAATACACCCGACCTCTCTCATTTATTATATACGCACATATAGAAGAAAAATCATCGTAATCGCAATTCGTCGAATAATTCATAACCTGATACGAAATTATTTGATTTTTTTCCTATTATTACGTCAGTCGAGTCGAAAAAGCGAGATAAAAAAAATCCTTTACTCGATCCCGAAAACAAAATTAGTCGACGTAAATTAGATACATACATACATATACCTACATTATACCTATATTCGCAGATCATCAACATAATGCGCGAAATTTCAAAAGGGGTGTAAGCTACGTGTAATTATAGAAGAACCGCAGGGCAGGGTTTTATTTGCACGTTAACTCGTAGACTAGCGCACCTCGTCGCCTAAATATACCTATCTACCTATGTATATAAGCTGCTAATTACTCTACGCTAGAATTTTCGACTAATTAATGCACAAACGTGGGCAATTGCTGTATACCTACCTTTACTACCTGGTACTTAAAAAATCTACGTACCCAAATGTACGGGTAATTATAATGGTCAAATTCGCAAATGTGTTCGTCACGAATTTCCACCTACTCGAAGTAGTCTTATTATTAGATATGGTATAGTTTACACAAGAGCTTCGAGAGATTTACCTACCAATAGTACCTACTAATTTAAGCAACAAAGTGTAATAAGAGGTGCATGCATACCGAAACCAGCTTAACACGAGAATAATTCAACGAGTAATTATTTTAATTTGTATAGATTATCGTAGGTGCATTGCATATTCGAAATGGTACAAATTAACCCCGACCCTCGACCTATCATTACTAAGTATAAATCAACAATCTCATGCTATATACCGTACCACCTGACATTTTATACGATTTTTAGGCCTATATACATGTATTTTTGTATGCGAACGATATGTAAGCTTATGTACGTACTTGAAAGTAAATACATTTTCCAAAAGTAGGTCTATACTCTTTGTTATACGAGTACGTAATTTATCGGCAGCATTTGTACGTAATTTCGAAGTCAATTTTATGCCCGGATAATGAATTTCCAAACTGCTCTTGCTGCATGAACGAATAAATTATAATAAATCTACGATACAATGTTCGAATAAGAAAGCTATTCTTAGCAAATATAATGGCTCACCAATCGAAACCATAAAATTAAAGTAAAACTTCGCTGTTCGTTATTGACAGAAAGAGAGGATATTTTTTGCTTCTAAAGACTCTTTCATACAGTTTCGGTAATGAATTTGGCTCTTGGCGTAAATTTCGTACAAAGTTTTCTAAAATATTCATTTTTGAAGATCTAAAATTTTTTACAGGTTTTGGGTCAAAATTCAACATGCAATAACTATATAATTTAAACTCGAATAGAATATAGAGACATTTTCAACAAAAAAAAAAAAAAAAAAGAGCACTACGAAATTTTCTCTACAAAATTGTATAATATGAAACTGAAATAAAAATTTAACATTGAGATTTTTGAATTTCTAAATTTCCAAGAAACGTGATTACAAGAAAACAAGGACCATCAAATCACGAAGTTCTCAAACATCAATGCAATATTTTTTTCAGTGTGGGTAGTAGCAGGAGGAAAACAAACGTTTTGATAGTAAGTTAATTCAACTAGCTTATGAAAATCCATTCATCAGTAAATTTTAAAAAGTGGGTAAGAAATTTACTAAAACAAATTAAACGCGAAAAAAAAAGTTATTGAAAACTACGGAAAAATATTAAAAATTGGTGAAAATTAATCGAAATTCTGAAAAAAATTTTCAAAAAATTTTGCGAAAATTTATTAAAACTGGGTAAAATAAATGCCAAATATTGGTTATAAATCACGAAAAAATGTTGAAAAACGAGAGAAAATTGACCTATGAAATAGATTGTTAAAAATTAGAAATTAACTTCAATAGGTAAAAAGCGCAAGAAATTGATCGAAAATCACGAAAACTTGTTACGAAATGAGTAAAAAGAATAAAAAATTTTATAAAAATATGCTAACAATTGCGAAAAGATGATCAAAATTATATTGTTGAAAAATCGCTGAGGATTGAACTAAAATATAAACAAAATCGTTAAAAATCATCGAAAAGTATGTAAAAATTTGGAAAAAGAAATGGGTAAAATGTGAAGAAAATAGAAAAAAATCATGAAATAATGTTAAAAAATAGGTAAAAATTTACCTAAATTATAAAAAAAAAAAATCGTTGAAAATTATCGAAAATTACGTAGAAAATTGACAAAAATTGATCAAAATCCGAAAAAAAAAAGTTAAAAATGGCCTAAATTATGAAAAACAAAATGTTAAAAATTATAAAAAATTCATTGAAAATTTAATAAAAATGGGTAAAAAATTCAAAAAGTTGGCCAAAAATCACGAAAAATATTCGAAAAATGAAGAAAAATATACCTTCTACGTTTGTTGGTATAAATTTAACTTTTGTACTCGCGGTTTCCCAACAAATAATTTTCGTGACTGCGCCTTAACATTTCAATTTGAAATCATAAAATTAACCAGGGTCAAGGTGAACTGGTGACGGGTAAACCGATGACGGGTCACTCTGGAATACACTATTAAATATTTTTAATTTTCCTCAACATTATAACTTGAAATCATGAAATCAACCCGGGTCAAAGTCACCTAATTTTCACGGTCAAGGTCAACTGTTGACGGGTCAAATTTAAACTTCTTTAATTTTCCTCGCCATTTCAACTTAATAAAAGCGTTGAAAATCATCAAAAATTAGGTACTAAAAATGAATAAATTGTACTAAAAATTGATCAAATCCAAGAAAAATTGTAGAGAAATGTTTTAAATTATAAAAAAAAAAAAAACAAAACGTTAGTAAAAATTTGATAAAATTGAGTGAAGAATGAAAAAAATTTGTTAAAAAATATCGAAAATTTCGTTAAAAAAAGTGTAAAAAATTGACTAATAACCAAAACGAAGCGCTGAAAAATGGGCGAATATATATAAAAACAATTATTAGGTGGGTAAGAAGCGCAGTAAATTACGCAAAATTATAAAAAAAGTTATCGGAAATTGGGTAAAAATTCAATCAAGAATAGGTAAAAGACGCAAAAATTGTTCAAAATTTAGTAAATTTTGTTCAAAAATAGGTGAAAATTGTACTAAAATATGAAAAAAGTCGTTAAACACCATCCAAAATTGGCTAAAAAAATTGAAAAAAATGGTAAAAATTGAAAATAATCGATTAAAAATTAAGAAAAAATGCAGAAAATTTCGTAAAAATGACCTTCAATATCATCGATAATTGGGTAAAAAAGTGATAAAAACGGGTATAAAATGCAAAAAATTGATCAAAATTCAAGAAAAAGTGTTGAAAATTGGTAAAAATTGAACTAAATATAAAAAAACATGTTAAAATTCATTAAAAAAATCTTGTAAAAATTGGGTATAAAGTGCAAAAATTGATCAAAAATCACGAAAAATTGTTGAAAAATGGGTGAAAAAATTGACCAAAATTATGAAAAAATGATTGAAAGTTGGATAAAGATTTAATAAAAATGGGTAAAAAAATTTAAAAAATTAGTGAAAACTAAACTGAAATACAAATAAAGTCGTTAAAAATCACCGAAAATGAGGTGAAAATTATTTTAAAAAAAGGTAAAAAGTGAGAAAAATTTATCAAAAATAAAAAACTGTCAAAAAAAAGTTGACGAAAATCGACCTATAACATGAAAAAAAAATCACCGAAAATTTTTTAATAATTTGATTAAAATGGATAAATAGAACAAAAAATGCATTAAAATTACAGAAAAAATGTTCAAAATTTGGTGCAAATTGATCTAAATTATGAAAAAGAGAAAATCAATAGATAAAGTCAGCTTTATTATTTCTTCAACTTTCGTAATGGCGGTTACTCATCTACGATATCTCCGTTTTTTACAACAATATTCATCTTCGATTATTAAACACTCGTAAGCTTAGACATTTCAACATTAAAACCCATAACGAAATTTCGACTTATAAAATAAAATATTTAACAAGTTCGCTTGAGCCTATTTACCTATCATTCAGTCCAACAACGTTTCGATGCTTAATCTTCCAAACATCTTCAATCCTCTTACCACTCTAATTTCCGGTCAAAAACCGCTGCGCTGTAAGTTTGATTTGAAAATAAATAGGGCTGGATTTGCCGATCGTTTCTGTAATAACATCGAAACTGACACTGATACAAGGTTAACTTGATTCAGATTCGAGAAACAATGTAGATAAATTCAACTAATTCTTACATCACATCACAAAATACCTCAAATCCTTACAACTTCTCTTTCACATTCTATTCTTCAGCCCGGACATTATTCCAATATTAAATCGTCAAATAAAACCGCAACCATTTTCGAACCTAATTATTATAGGCAAATTTTACCCAATTTTTTCCTAATAAAAAAACCACACATTAAATAGAGGAAAAAAATACACAAAACAACCAGTTTCTATAAACATTAAGCCAATGAAAACCGGCGGCTAAAAGGAGTAAAAAAAGTAAATAAATTCTACCACGATTCGACCTGACTTCAGGGTTCAAAGGTATCCACCATTGAAGTTCAGGTTTCTAAGAAACGTGCAATAAACCGAATCAAATCAAACCAGACCGAAACGGAACTAAACAAAAATTTAATTCATCGGATACATCTTCGTCGTATACTAATAAAGTTTTACGACGTTTTTCGCATAGATTCTGACTTGAGGCATCCGTCGTAGTACGAAACGAAGGAAATTCGAGTAGGTTTACTACAAATATCTATAGAAAAAGTGAAAGATATTGGACCATGGATGATGGCATATGCTTACCAACGTAATAACGCAACCGGAGAGTATGGACGCGATGATGTCACGATGATAACGAATATAAAACATACGTGGTAGGTAGGTACGTATAATTTACTCGTAAAAGTCTCGTAAATATAAAAGTGCTTATACGTACAAATTAATGCTCAACACGGGATCTCTATTAAAATATGATATAGGAATGGAAAAAATATATTTTTAAATATAGAGTAAGGTAAGGGTTAAGAGGAGTTAGATATCGTCAAAGCTTTACTCTGTAGTCAGGTTATCGACCGAATGACGTTATAAAAAAATCACGAACAAGGTTAATACCGCTACTGTAATCATCGTGTGGATGGTGTAGCTTTTTATTTTTATACCGAGATAATGTTACGAGTACGCTCAAAGGTTGATTTTACTACTCGATATGACGTAAAACGAACGTACCTCCACTTATCTGAAATCGCAATAATAGCACCTACCTGTACTTGTACCTACCTACATAAACATAAGGGGGTATTTATTTTTCCTTTCAAGTATCTAGATAAAGAATAACCACAAAATGTACACAAATATTTATAACATAATTCAATTGAGAGGATTTGCGAAAGGGTCAGTGGTGGCAACTTCCAATACATGGTAGTATATGTAGCAAGATGCTACATAGGAAAAAAGTTCACTACACCCAAAAAAATTTTCATTAATAAATTTTTTCACATAATTACTTCTTTATCAACATCGTCTACAGACTCAACCAAACACAGTTTCATTTGATGATGGTATGAAGGAGCCTTTTAAGATGCACATTTTCTCCCAAACTTCTTTGGGAGATAACCCTTGAGTAATTGACAGCATGAAGTCTTTGAAGCTTTCTCTTTGTTTAGATAGGTTTACCTGACGAGCAAAAGCACGTTTTTGTTTGAATTTGATAAGGTTTTCTTGGGTGCGATGTTTCTTAAACTTTCTTAAGGCTCTCTTTTCCTATCCGTAATTGCTGATTTCAGCTCTTCGCACCACCAAAGGACCATATTTTTAGGAATTTATAGGAATTTTTGTTGAAGATTTTGGTATACTTTCTTGCGCTGCTTTAAAGATAGAATTAGTTAGAATGTCTACTGAATGATCGATATTATTACTTAAGGTAGAAGCATCAAACGTTACATTTGAAAAATCAGAAAGTTGGATTGAATTGCAATACATCTGCCGATTTGCTTTATTTATAATCCATTTTGGGTGTTTATCTCGAGGTTGTTTTTGGTTTTGAGTTGAAAACAACTTGATATTAATTGGGTAGTGATCACTAAAGTACAGGTCATCTTGAACTTCCCATTTAATCAGAAAATTACTTTCTTTCGATTTTTTTTTTTATCATGTTAAAATGAATATTTTGAAAAAATGACTGATGTGTTCTATAGCTGACACTTACTGTGATAATATTCCGTTGAAATTTTCTTAGAATTCTAATATTACATATACCTTTTTTCCTCTTTTCAAATTTTACACTTGTCCGAATATTTTTGTTGACCACTGTAGCTCTAGCTATGCACAACTGTACATACAGTAAGTACGCATCGACGTACAGTACGTTCATACATAAATTATACGTACCTAGACCTACTACCTAGCTAAGTAGCTAAGCTACCTACTGTATGTATATAAAGTATGTACCTCTTCAAGCAAGCACACGTCGTTGGCGCCTCACCGTGTAACTTCTCACCATTTCATTCATAATAAAACTCTTCAATTAACACTACGAATGATACCGCCGACATGAACGTATCGCGTAAGCAATGACCATCGAGAGATAGAAGGCGTAAACGGTATAGCCTTCTCTCTTTCTCTCCATCTTTCTCTCTCATTCCCCTTCGTACACGATAGCTGCGATGTGGTAGATATATTTATACTTACCGCATACAATAAGCGCAACAACCACACAATATGTTAGGTTTTATTTTAAAACCCATTATTTTTTTTTTGTAGGTATTCTTTTACGTAAGGGCCACTTAGTATGGTATGCACCGGCTATTATAATAAATGTAGCGTCTCGTTTACTCACGCTCACACAGCACACGACCAACAATATCAATACGACGCTATGCAAGCTAAACCGGAATTTTCAAAGTCAATGTTCGATGACGCATATCGTCGTGCACATCCAATACGCGTATTTCCCCGCTAAATCTAATCGTCATCGTTAATCGGCCACCCTAATCTGTTCATAGACTATCGATCGATTTTCCCCAACATGGTCGACGATCATTTCAGTATTTTCAAACTACACAGCACATCCCTTTACTAATTAAAATCAACTCTAATTGAATCAGACCGCCGCTCTTCGTAAGCTGGATTGAAAAAAAAAACTACAATAATTTATGATAGCAGACTGCTGTGTTATTTTATTTTTATTTTTTTTTTCGTCTGTATTTTATTCTAATCAAATATGTAAGTACTACGTGTGTTGTAGTAGTCGTATGCAAATTACCTATGTACACGTATTTGTTACATATTTAGGCTACTGCTCGATTATTCTTATTTTTATTTACTTTGTTCTGTAAGCTTTCATCGTTCATCATCCAATTACATACAATTACGGAAAGATAAGAAGAAGAAGATCACGTTAACAAGGCTAATAATTGCCGTTAATGCTCTTTAAAAAAAATTAACTCGAAAATTAATCCGACTGAAGAAACGAAATTACCAACTGAATGCATAATTTCGCTTTAGCAGTAGCAGGCTTCCAAATTACGCGGACAATATGCGTATTTTGTATTACAACGAACTTTTTCGTTGATCAAATTTTGTTTTTAAATGGTACAATTTTTGTGTAAAACTGAATTTCTGTATTAAAAAAAAAAAAAAAAAAAAAAAAAAAAAACAGCTTTGCAAAGCGTTGCTTCTCGAGTCCAATTTTCGTAACACTCAGAGCCCCACAGACAGCCCCCTCCACCATTTTGGGGTGAACCTAGGTTGGTGATAGCGTCATTTCCATATAAATCGAACCTGCCGAACACGAATATGAAATTATATTCACCATTTGATCCTAAGAAGGACCTCATTTTGGGCGGTGTTTAGGGGGGAAAATCCAGTTATATTGTTGTTCAGAAAATGTCCGAATGCCAAATTCAGGCGAACTTGTGTAATAAAATCCACCACCTTAAGGGCATTTTTGAACAACAATATGACGGCTTTAGCATACCCCCCATGTTTAGTGATTGGGGGAGATATGAATATCGAAATGGATAGCTGAAAACGCCAAAAGACTCATCTAAGACCTCTAGCAAATGTATACCCAAATTTCAACCTTTTAGCTTAATTTGGAGGAGAAATATGCGAGGAATGCTGCTTTTTTTCAAGATCAATAATGAGAGAGAACCCTCGTATCGCCCCCCTCCCCCACCATATTGACGTGAAAAGCTGATTTTCCAATATATTACACCATTTTTGATTCTATATTGATTGATTCAAAAATGAATAATTATTACGATTTTTACCCTTCAGTACTCCCATTCCCAAAAGTTTGGGCACAACTGAATTTTGACCAAAAGTCATCCCTACTAATATATATGTAATGGGAGGAGGGGGGCGAAAAAAATAAATATTTTGCATTCATAAAACAAAAATAGTTTTAATGGTTTTCTAGGACTTCAAAACAAATTTTCGCTCTCACTCTCGTTCACTGTAAGTCGATTTCATACTCCGCAATAGCCTGATTTTTTAAGCTGATTTTCCATGTCATAATATCAATTAAATCCCGACTACTACGGTCTATCGACCTACTGCGGATGAAGGTGAGGAGAATATCAACAAAATCCGTTTTCAGATCCTAGAAGACTGTTACGACTATTTTTGGCCACGTCAAATATCAACCAAAGTCGATCAAATTTGGGAAACAAGCTTATATTAATGGCGGATTTCGTATTCCGGAGTGGGGATGACCTCGGGGTAAAATTCAGTCATGTCCAAATTAGAGTGATAGGGTGCTGAAGAGTCACAGACGTAAAAATTGTTCCTTTTTGAGCCAATCGATAGACAATATAAAATTGTATACCATATCCAAAAATCAGGTTCCTAGGTCAATTAGGAGGGGAGATATGAGAGTTTTTCCGCTTTTTGACCTTGAAAAAAAAGCTTTTCCTCTGCTATCTCCTCTACGAATTAAGCTAGGAAATTAAAATTGAATATGTACACTAAGTAGGGGCTATAGATGCGTTTTTTGAGGGGTTTTGATTTTTCAGACTCATTGCACTTCCTCACAGCTCCAAAAACGTGCTTTTCTTATATTTTGGGCAAATTTTCTCGTGTTTCGTCTTTTTTTTTTTTGAAATTATAACGTTAGGAAATTGCAGTAAAAAAAGAAAGAACTAAAAAACTGCAAGAGAACGGTATTGAATGTATTGCCTGAAACACTTCGAACCAATGAAAGAAAAAATTTTCAGAAAGAGGGCCCTCACTGAATTTTTTCAACTCATACTGCCATAGAAAACGATTTTGTAATACAGAAATTGCTCATTTTCAAGCTACGTTGTCTTCATTTGCAACTTTTTTTACATCTCTTCTTTTTTAAAAAATTATCAAAAGTGTTAAACTGATTGCAAAAAGCATCAAATTGTTATAATTACAATGGATGGTATACTTTGAGAAAGTTCAATTCCTCTTTCACTTTTTAATGGTATAACTTCTCTGTAATTCTCGAAGCTGTAGAGCAATAAATAAGCTGCACTGTTTCAAACTCCACAGTTACTTCGGGAATCTTCGCTAACTAGTTTAAAACCCCAAAAACTGATTTCAAAAATGCAAAATTACAAAAAACACTTCAAATACGTACCAATAGGTCTTCGATGTTTGATTTAGGTATTTTGGAAAAATAGCTTATGAACTTTTTGACACACCCTGTATGTAGGCCAAAAAAAAAAACTTCCACCAGATGGTACTCCTCACTCCACCAATCCCCCTCCCGTCATACATCGAATACCGTTATAATATAATTATCCCCGAATCTCAATCACGTAAAAGACCAAGTGTCCATATCGAATAAACAGGTTTTATTTTCAGTAATTATTCAAACAACACAATTATCATTCCAAAAATTACGAAAAAAAATACAGAAGAATAAAATGCACGAATACGTACAAATCGTGTATGAAAAAATTCAAAACTTTCCACATTCAGAGTTCATCCAATTACGTCGAAAAAGTTGAAAATTATCACTGAATATAACCTTAGCAAATACATCTCACCCACATGATAATTCTTATAAAATTTTTAATTATGATTCTATTCCTCATATACAAGTAACACGATACTACGCTTAAAAGTCTTAAATGAGTAAAGGCACCCGAGTAGGCTATTCGTTAAAAGCTTTTCAAACGTGCTCAAGTTTGCTGCTAAATTAATACGTTATAAAATACGAATAAAATGAATCATAATTATCCTGGAAACAATTTTCTTTCCTCGGTTTAGTTCTAAAAAAAATTACCAACATATTTGAAGATGTTAGAAGCACGCTTCGTCGTTATTAAACACAAAGGTACTTATACAATAGAAAAACGATTGAAATCATAGAATTTCAGCTGATTTTTTTGCATGTAATGTTGGTCAATCAATTTTTCTCCTTCTGAACGTTAAAATTATACAAATGACATTGCAAAATTTGCAATAAGAATGGAACCTTGATTGGGCGAAATTAAGCAAACATAGATTTTACGCAGGTAAATCTCGTTTTGATAGGTAGACAGTAGCTTGGTACCTAAAACTACCTATCTACCAGGTAGCCAGGTCAGGTACACGAAAAAGTTTGAAATAAAAATGTCAAAATCGTTCTTAGGTAGGTACACAAGACTAGGTACGTAATATGTATGTAAAATTATAAAATAATAATGTCCAATCATTGGTCATTAGACTACGTTATCGAGTGAATCTTCCTTCGCGTCATAAATCACATAATAACAACTCGTAAATATACAGCAACTTTGAAAACCTTGCCCATGCTTTCGCATACTCGAAACCTCATCATCGAACAAAATTTCAACACTTCTGGATCACAAATGACCGAGAAGAAGATGGTCACCGTTGCGTCGGCCATCTTAAAATAATAATCGAACGTGTGAATAAACAGCAGTAGCGATAGTAGCATCGTAAAATGCGTAATTAATGCGTGCTTTAACGTAAAACGGTGTTACCGCATCTTATTGTAATCTATTCAAGGCCACGTCAATCGTATAATACTAAATTACGATACACAAATAAAGCAAAAAAAATGCGCTAATGCGAAAGTTACGCTTTTATTATTATTCGAAATAATAAAATTTTTGTGTTTTGCGTTGCGCCGCATCCTGTTTGGTATAGAGTAAAGATAACCTATTACTTCGATAGTTTAACAAGTACTTATTACGTACGACGTATGTACTACTTATACTTATACGTGCACATATAAGTACGTACGTCTGCATTCGGTTTACAAGATTAACATACCCGAATTAGTCACAGTAATATTGAAACAAAAAGAAAAAAATTATAAAATCTAAAAATAAGTCAAAAAACCCAAAGTTTACAATTTAAACTAAGAAAGACTATCAACATAAATAGAGAGGCTACGAGTAACAAGTAACAGTAATCAGATATTCTTTACTCTTCTGTACCTTGAAAGAAACGCGAACTTTTCAACAATTAGGTAAATAATACAGAGAGGAATGTTAATCGATCAGAAATCAATATCCAAATAAAAAAAGACAAAAAAAAATCACGTCCAATAAGACAAAACTCAGCAACCTGCACGTTCGATTTTCCAGTATGCTCATGCTCCTTGCTAGTTTACATGCATAATCGAAGTAGAAATTTCAAGAATTTCGCAATAAAGATTGGTTAAGGGTGGCGAATCGAGACCCCCAAAACATACACCTTAGGGTGGGTCAAAAAAACGATTATTTTTTTTTTCACTTGGTACCCTGAAAAACTGGTTGGTAGACACCTCAAAAAAATTCTCCCCACGTATGAGCTCTTAATTTTAATAGGAACGTCCTCCGCCTTTCAAATTTTTGT
>FIZR01026204.1:0-20555 GCA_900060175.1 Ferrisia virgata
AGGGGTAACGAAATCATAATTTACGGAAATCGTCTGAGTGAGTCTGGTTAAAATCCGCGATATGTTTTTTTTTTTTTTTTTTTTTCAATCAACCCTGATGTACAATTGTACTTACATACCTATTACGTACGTAGTTTTCTCTATTTTTATCAAACATACGAATCCGAAAAACTGATGAAATGTCTGATAGAATGTACGCGTTATATGTTACCCCTCTACCGACAC
The DNA here is from genome assembly GCA_900060175.1 of Ferrisia virgata. NCBI lineage: Eukaryota > Metazoa > Arthropoda > Insecta > Hemiptera > Pseudococcidae > Ferrisia > Ferrisia virgata. The sequence continues at coordinate 226 of FIZR01026204.1, forward strand.
CTACCTGATCGATTAAGTATATACAACTATGGGCCTACACGTATATATTTTACTCTCGTATACTTGCTCGATTGTTTTTCAAAATCCTCATAATCCTAGGTAATTAGGTATACGTTGTTTTTATGGCGATTGAGGAACTTCATAAATAAATTTATATAGGTACTATAATTAGAAGGTTCAAATTTTATGCGCAGTCGAGTTATAAATGGATGGGTAATGTTTAGTGATGTCTTCCTTCGGCGTGTAGGTCTAGGTACTAGGTACTAGGTACGTATTACGTAATACTACATAGCATAGGCCTACGTTAGTAGCACGCAATTAGTCTGTTAGGATCTAAGCAGAAGAATTATCGAATACGGCTTGTTCTGGTAGCAGACTGAAATTCAGCACATGGATGTTGAGCAGAGTGCATCTGCATACGAGTACACACAACTGCCCACTTCATCTGTTAAGCCTGCCTACGAGTACGATCTACGACGACCAATGCATGTTTGAGCTCAAGCGGTGTATATACGTTTGGTTAAGCTGGTCTAAAATAATAGACGTTTAAATTTTACCATCAAAATATTAGACGTTACAAACTTGGAAGACGAAACTTTTTCATAATTTTTCTAACTTAAGTAGTAGGTAATCAATTCCAAAAGATTGAACGTTTTACGTATGTAGATAATACGAACGAAGCGCGTATTTTCAAAGTGTATCCGTTTTGAGCTTTCCTAAAATGTAGACGGTGCAACGCGACGTACAACAATATCGGTTATCAGGATTTTTGACCAGTAGCGATATTGAAAATGGAAAATTTCTGAAAAAATGATACGGCTTGGTATGGCGTGACGTAATACGCATACATTTTCTATTCCTTGGCGACCATCTACATTATATAAAACATTTGACGAGAAATCGACTCCGAATTTCCATCGTGATGTACGTTACCGCACACATGATCGAACGATATTCAATGACATTTTTGTATTTTCAGCGATCGCAAATCCCTCGTGAATTTTGCAACGAATAGGTACTTTATGTTCGTAGACGTAGGTACGGGAACATCTACATAGTAAGTATAAACTCGCTGGTTTATAGAAATACACCCCTCGTACGCGTATTAGAATGTTTATATAGAATACCGTATGCATTTGGGTGAGTTTTTATTTGCCGTCCAAAAATTAAGTTCAAACGTAGGCATCTATACCTTAATGAAATATGCAACACGTAGCAATGACAACAATAGGTCTATGTGACAGTGTATAACAATGTATGTACAAGTACATTTATAGCTACTCAAGTATAACTTTAAAATTTTAAATGTACCTACGTATATGTGTACCTATACTAGTTACGTACATGCTACACTATTTACGCTAATTACAAGCGAGCTTTAATCTGATATTGGCAATTTGGCGTAGGCGGTTCGGCATGCAATGTTGAACGAGTAAGCTGAATTAGGTACGTAATGTACGTATACAATTTAATAAATAACTTACTCGCAGAATACGAAACGGGCTGTCTTTCAGCAGGCATACTTCACCATCCAGCATTTTAGCTTGCCAGTCGATAATACTCAGAGACAAGGATGGTTCTTTATCTATGGAGTCGTCTCTATTTGTCGAAAGTAAGCGACGAAAACGATTTTGTACGTTCCACAAATGTTTTTTCTAAAATGAATTTACGATTAAAAAAAAATTAACGTCAACTGGTCAACTGCGCGAACACAACGCGCTCGGAATGGCAGTCAAACAATGAACAGGTACCTAAGTGTATGTAGGTAATTCAACAAAATTATAGTTACTGCAATGGGTATCAATTGAATAAGGGAATGAACTCAAATTAGCACCAGATAAACGCATAGATAGCCTAAATATGATTATGTACGCATGTACTACTGCACGTTTCTTCATATCAATGAATTAAGTACTTACTTCTGCTGCAGCATTTTCTTTATTTTCATTACGCTCGAAATTTGTCATCCGGGAAGAATATACGGACTGTAATATTAACGTTCTTAAATGGCAATACCAAGGTTTTGGCGCCGCAATCGATGGTTCATAAGGCATACCCAGCGAATTGATGTCCTTTATGTAAAATAATTATACGCGGTTTACAGAGTAAACTCTAAATCGTTTAATGTGTCGAAATGCATAAAAATGGGTGAGATTTTATTTTCTCGAATGAAGTTCTTGCGGCTGTAAAAAACACTATTTTTCTGAGCTTGAACCGACAAAAAAGGAATTAAAACGCACCTATACCCGAACGAAACGAGGGTGAAATTTTGAAAAAATAGATTTCTTCGCAATAGAAAAGCGCTTCCTTAGAACTTTAATAAAAAAATAAAAAATAAAAAAAAATCAACGTAATTATAAACATTTTTCAAGTTTTTCAGCGTGAAGGAAGGACCAATAAGTTTTGTACAGGTTCCCAACTGTTGCAGAGTAATTATAAAAAATTGATTTAAAGTCAACACAAACCTTACGATCATTTATGAAATGATCCCTGTTAATCTGAATCACTTTTCGGGCAACATTGCTCAAATCTTCAGCTCATCGGCATCAAAGAATAGAACAAAATTTTCATCGTAGACCTACATCGGGAACAACAGGCCTACGCGCAAAGGGACGAAAAAAATATGAATTTTCCGCGAAAAATGAGCCATTAAATCTAAAAAAAAAATACAGAAATCACTCGAATACTTCTAAAAAATGCAGTTTTTAATGATTGAAAGTAAAATTTTTTCTAAAATTTTCGTACGATATCAAATTTTGGAATTTGTGAGCACTGAAAATTAGAATTCAGCTCTGAAACCCTCCCATTGGACTAATGCTAAAATTTCTCGATGAGATTAACTTTTCTTTTATTTTGAAAAATGCCTACGAGCAAGTAATATACTTATTTCGTTTGGTCTTATAACCACCGCAAACTCTCCGTTCAAAAAAAAAAAAGCTACTTATCTATTTACTTACCTTTAAGCACGACTTATTTGAAAAATTGGCATTGAACTTGTATTACTCGCATAGTAACAAAAAACTAGATAATCGTAGGTACTGTATTTCTTTTCACTTATTATTCGTACATTTCGATACTTGACACTTATCAATAAAATGCTATTGCGTATAAGCGAGCCTTATGCATTTTAGAGTAAAATTATTTAGCAATAAATAACTAATAAGAACTGAGATTTATCAATTTCGAATTAAATCGTTAATCCAAATCGTAGTAGAGTATAACACCGACGAAAAATAATTACAAAACTAAAATCGTTCTCGTCATTATCTACACTGCCGACAAATGAGGTATAAAACACGGAAATCGGGAAATACGAAATCGACAAGATGGTCGGAATATTTGACAATCGCGATCCTTCGTACATCGCAGCTTTTGCCGGAGGCGCAATCATATGCGCGACACTACACGTGTTTATCATACAAAACTTCAAACACGAATTTGTAAGACGAACGATCATTACACGCATCCGAGTAATACATCGAAAAACTATTCATCAAATGAAAATCTCCTCGGTTACGAACTTGATGATTTCTAAAAATAATGAAAACATTTGCTTTCGTAATTAAATTAAAATGCGACTCTTGGAACTGCCATAGTAGTGCCGATACGATGAAAATAAATTAACATTTTCGCGTCTTGTTGTTCGCATTAAATTAATTGGAAAAGTCTTTTTAAGGCTTCCAAATTTATGGAAAAACTTAGATTCATAACGCACACGTTTTATTTATACCTATACGTATACACATTGTACTCATACCGTAGGTATTTAATGTACGTAGCTAGGTAGTAGGTACCAAATCAACATCATCACCAGATGCCCTATAATATCTGACACCCTCTCAGAACTTTCGATATTAAAAAAAAAAAAAATGGATTGATAACATTACCAACCAACAGTTTTTGATCACTATAAGCTATGAGGGTGGAGAGCCTGATCTTAGAAGACACGCAATGCTGTACACGCCTAAATAAAAACTCCTCAGTGACTCTCGTTTAGTTTGGTATTATTTGCACAATTTGCTTAGATATTAAATTTCCACATGGTCGACGAGCATCAAATAATTTTATACAGGTAGACACTTACCTTCCTAATTTTACGTAAATCAAAATATCGTTCCATCCGTTATTCTACGAGTACTTCGAAAAATAAATTGAAACTTTAAAAGCAGTATACAGTATACTTCAGTAGGCCTCCTTACATAATAAATTTAACAAAAATTTAGCCACAAATTAGAACTGGTTAATAATCAAGCAATGAAAATAAAACTAAGTGTATAAATACAATGATATTTACAAATTTTTCAATTGACTCGTGAGAGTAGTAACCAAATCTTTCACATATTATTATATATTAAAATCACAGTGAAGAATAATAAACTAGAAAATTATAACATCGTACAAAAGTATGGATAAGTATAAAGTGCAATAATAATGATAAACAGGACACAATATTTCCGAATAACTTGCTATATTCTGTTGCTTTCATTCATCTTTCATAAAACGCAATTCCTCATATAAAAATCCTATAGGAGACGATGATATAAGCACCTCATACAGTTTGTTCTTGAATGTAGGAAATCATTTTTAGTCGAAGCGATAAAACAATTTAATAACGCTAATCCGAATCAGAGTCGGAATTCGCCCTTCGAACATTGAAAAGTTTTTTCTTATGTCGTTCCTCTTCGTCTTCGTGATATTCTTTAAAACAGGCGGAACAGAACAGTTGATCATCACATGTGTAACAGATCCATTTCGGAATTCGATCACAAATGTAACAAAAATATTCCTAAGAATAAAAGTCACAGGCAACAGTCAACGTTTGAACATTACAATAATAAGCACACGTACTCGTGGGTTTTCTACCGAATTCTAAAAAATCTGAATGTTATAATGTAATAAATTCATAATTCGTTGATTGTATTAAAAGTAGATTCCGATTTTGGAAAGATTTACATTCTACGACTGTTTCTTGGTGTCGAAAGAAAAACGCGGGTACTAGAGACTTACTTGCAGATGAGAACTGGAACACTCCATATTTTCATCATCGTCAGCTAACATCACAGGAAATTTTTTATTCGATTCTTGTAACATATTTTCTCTGGAGGATTTACTACTCTGCATGGGTATAGTCATTTCTTCCTGTTACCACGTTAAAACTTAAAAAATTAACGTCGCGCATTCTCCAAACATATTTTGACATGGAATCAAATTCAATTTACTTACATCATTTCTACTTTTCGAAAACTGGAACATCTTCAAATTATTCAAACGCTGCTCAATATCATTGACTGGTGTAGTAAACCGTTGTTGCAAAGTCGCCTCATCGGAATACTGTTTCATCAAATCATTCACCTGTTCTTCATCAGATTTTATGCCAGGCAGAAGCACATACTGAAATATATACAAAATGAAAATCATGTTTTGTAACGCTTAAAGATAAGAATTCAAGGGTTTATTTTCATATTAATCACTTTATTATTCAAAGCCAATGGTCTTTCTCCTTTTAATTTTTGCAACCTTAAACGCAACTCTTCTTCTGATGGAACAGATGGTCTATCCTCTTTCAATTTATCCAAACGTTTTCGAATCTCTAAATCAATAGGATCCATAGTGTAGAAGATGTTTCACACAAGCCTATTGAATTGATCAAAAGTTCTGTTCATTTTTTACAATTTATTCCTTCAAATTTCAAACTACTTTCAATACTTTTGTATCTTCGAATTAGTCCACTAATGCGTAACGCGTTATCACTTTTATCAGTTTGTTTTTGTTTTGCTCATCAAGTATATAATCGAGTAAACCGGAATAAACGAGCAATGTGTGTATCGATCTGTGCGGAGCCCACGACAGTTCTTCTACGCTTGCGTGTAGACTTGGATGAATTTAGTTTTTTGATACTTAATACTTGTTTTGATAGAACATTATCATTACATTATGATGTTGATATAGGATGGATATTTATAAAAATTTGACAGAACGTCGCAGCAAAAATCATATTTACCAAAAACAACAAACTGGAGAAAACAAGGTTATAATAATTTCAATACAATAGTTATAATTTAAGTATTATAAAAAGAAGTTTGAAAAAAAAATGGAAAAACAGTCTTTGAACAAATTTATAATTTAATAACACGAAACAAATGAAAACCAAATGAATTATGTGATATTTAAATTTACGAAGATTATTCAATACTTAACACACGGCTGCATCTCAAGAAAATGCCAGTCTTTTTGGTTGATAACCTAGCAAAATAAAAGAAACATGTACACTAGTTGTTTGAAAAAAAATTATAACACTTTGGGAGAACATTTTTACCTTCAATCGGATCGCTAAGTTTACGTTTACGATTATTGTAACGTTGGGACGCCGTATCTGCTTCCAATAAATTACTGGGAAGAGGTAATTGACTACCTTTGGCGGGAGCTGGTCGGTTACTGGTAACGAAAGTGAGAGTAAATAACAACAAACAAAAAGGGAATAGAACTCGTGAGAAAAATTTAATTACCTGAAGTACGACAATTTCAATGTGTCTTTGCAATTTAGCCTTTTCAAAGGATTCACATTCAACAAAGCAGAAATAAGATCAAGTAAATCATCCGGAGCAGCTGTAAAAATCATTTTCAACGGCGTGCCTGGAAACGGTTTAAATTGTACGTAATCTTGGAGTAACGTCATGCCCTATTTCAAAAAAGAAATCATTCAAGTTCAACAATATTCTCCATCTCCTTAAATCAACCTAAATAAGAATACAATAATTTACCGGCCAACTTTCCTCCGTGGGTGAACCAAGAGCTTGAAAAATTCTAGTCAGCTGATCTAAATCCGATTCCCCGGGTAGAAATGGCACTCTAAGTAACAATTCTGCAACTATACATCCAACAGCCCACATATCGACTCCAACTCCGTATTTCCTAGCTCCAAAAAGCAATTCGGGAGACCTAGAAACAAGCAAAAAAAAGTAAGAGGAGAGATTCAGAAAGGAACGTAAACTCCGAACAGCCACACATTTTCTACTACAATCACCTGTACCATCTGGTGACAACTTGATGGGTATATATTCTATTCGGTGAACCGAATGTTTTCGCTAAACCGAAATCAGCAATTTTCAGAACACCTTGTTTACTTACTAACAAATTGTTCGGTTTCAAGTCCTAACAATACTTTGGATTAGCACAATATTATTTGTTATCACAATATTAGGAACGCATGATAAAACTCACTCTATGAAGAATCCAATTATCGTGTAAATATTCTAATCCTAATAATGTCATTAGAATATAAGCTTTTATATGCCCGGGACTAAATACGATCCTAGTATCTTTTATTATCACCTCCAGATCAGTATCCATGAAATCGAAAACCAAGGAAACATTGGAACCATAACCGAAAATATCTGAAATTTAATTAGAAAACAAAATTCCATTCGACAAATAGAAACTTAAATTTTTAAAAATTAACCTAGTAATCCAATGATATTAGGATGTTTCACTTCTTGTAATAATTTGATTTCACGCAAAGCGGTTCTATTAATACCATCTCGGGCATCTTGAATGCTACCGATTTTAATCTGAAAACAGCACATATTTAAGCTGAGCATTAATAGATCACACTAACGATTAAATTACTCTGATTACATTTTAGTACTTTTTTAACGGCCACTAGTTCATCAGTTTCCACATTTCTTGCTTTATACACGGTAGCAAACTGTAACAAAGGGTAAAATTCGAAAATAATATGTACTTGTTTTAGAAATTATGCAGTAGCTGAGTGAAGTAAGTTATTTCGTTAACAAACCTGACCCTCTCCAAGGAATGCAATTTTTTCATATCGTTTCATTTTATTTTCGACTTGCATGACGATAAATTTTACGGTAATAATAAGCTTACTCAAATAATAGAAGAACAAGTAACCATTGTAACTTCAAAAAATTAAACTAAAAAACGAATTTTTCAAGGCTGCACAAACGAATTCAATCTAAAATACTTCAAACGAAAAACAAATTGAAAAATCTGAACGACTGTACTACGTAATGTTGAAGTAACCCATCGATTTATTTCATGTTACAGGAAAGTATGCAAGTTTTCAATCTCTGAATTAAAAAACATTCATTGTAAAGTTGAGATCGAACTTTGAAATTTACTGTTTGCATTAATGTTGGTGATCATATGATCATAAGTGAACTGCGGAGAACAGAGGAACAAACTCGCGTCTTATGGTCTTTTCAGTCTTTTGCTTAATTGGCTAGTGACTGATAAATGATGATGGAATATAGATAGATCAGATTAGACTACACACGTTCGTTGAAATCGCGTTGAGAACTTGAGATGTAGTTGAGATTCGTTGAGATCAAGATTGATCACTTGATTACAATTCCATAGACTATGTTTGTGTACTTTGTGTGTATGTGTCAATGTACAACTAAGAAGGCAGAAGTATGGTTAACTGTAACCAACTATAACAAATTCGTTATGTTTCGTTATTTCCTTAACGTAACGTGAAAGTAACGAAAAACGAAGTTGCTAGTTGTTGCTTTGCTGGTGTGAAGGGTGAACGTCTGAACGACAACTTCCAATCTTCCCTTTTCCGAGCATACATTGTGAATTGAACTTTCTTTTCGAAATTTTATATGAACTCAACTCTGAACTGAGCTTTCAGCAAAACTTTCGACTTAATTGTGCAGTGTTTGTATACAATACAAAATACATACGAAAAATTGGAAACCAAAAATGTATATCGGTCATTTTTTTTTTTTCAAGAACTGTGTATTATGTTCGTGCACTTACGAATAACTCTGTCTTTCATTAGTTTCATTTATTTACCATATTTTATACTCAGGAACGTAAAGATTGGAAATTAATGCACAATTTATAGTATTGCTTTTCGACAAGCAATGATTTAATATAATTTGATGTAATCATCATAAGCTGACACTCAATTGCAGTCAATTACAGATCTTGTTTTCTTGTTTTTGTTTTGTTTAATTTTCCGTGTTTTAATCTGCTTTGATGCCGAAATTTTTAAATTTTTGAAATAATTTCGATATTTTATTAACTGTATTGTCTATTTTTTTTTACGACAAGAATTTGATATTATCAGTCAAAGTCAATTTCTGATATTTTTATGATACAAAAAACAACGTTATTTTCTTTTTCGAGATCGACGGTTTCGATGGATTTCTTATAGTACATCTATTAATACGGTACGTACAATATGTGTTAATGTTTCTTTCTCTATAAAACTGTTTTTAATTTCATATTAATTTATATTTACAACAGTGAAAATATGAAATTACATATTTTCTTCGAAGATATTGCACAGTGAGCCGCGTTGGCGGGATGTAGCTAGCGTTATGACTGAAGAAGATCTGTTAGCCAGAGCTATCGAAGAACGAAGATCAATCGTAGAAAAATATAAATGCGGACGTCAAAATGGAGTTAAAGTTGATTCATGGGAAGATGCAACATGGGAAGTGTACGGAGACTTGGATCGTTTTGGATTTAGACGGTATGATATTGAAACGAATTGTTTGTACTGAACCTAAGCTGTATTCAAAATTTTTTTTAAAATGTGAAAAGCTGAAAGTGTATAGTTTGGAATTTATTTCATGCAAGAAACTCTGAATACAATATCTAACCCTCAAAAATCTTCCTTAAGATTTCGAGTTGTTTATATTCTACAGTAAATTATGGTCGTAGAACGTCGAGGAATAACTTGATGAACTAAATTTTTCTTAAACCGAGAAAAAGTATTTTTCACAGAAGATTTTATGTTTTTAAACAATAACTATAGCGATCAAAATTTTTTGGATGGTGAATATTGCGTTCTCAAAATATTGTACGAACTACAAAAATTATAGCTCTATTTAATTTTTATTGTACGTTTACTTTCCCTTGAAATAAATATCGAAAAATTCGGCGACTGTTACTAATACATTTATAGCTTGGTACATTACGATTTCGGCTAGATTTTTCTGCGTAGGATTCTTTGGCCGTCAGAAATGTAGTTAATACTTACATTAGTAAAGTATCTTTGTCATTACACTAGAGAAAAGCATGACATTCACACCGAAACTCATAAAGAAATTCAACGTGAAAGAGAGAGAGAGCAGAAATGGCTGAAAATGTTAAAACAATGGGAAAACGTCGACACGGATAAATTGAAAAGACGAATATATAAAGGTATTCCTATCGCTATCAGAGGTAGAATCTGGTCTAAAATACTGGGTTTAGATAAAACCAGGGAAGAGCAGCGTGGAAAATACAATGTAAGATCATTACCAGATCGGTCTGGAATATTCACAAATTTATACATGTAAATTTGTTTTTATACTTCTGTTACGATTTCAGGAAATGTGCGATTTAGCCTGGAAATATTCGCCTGATATTAGGCAAATTGATTTGGATGTAAACAGAACATATCGAGAACACATAATGTTTCGAGAACGATATAGTTCAAAACAGTGTGAATTATTCAATGTTCTCGGTGCATACAGCGTTTATAATTTAGAAATCGGTTACTGCCAAGGTATGTCTCAGATTGTTGCTTTATTACTCATGTATTTGGATGAAGAAGATGCTTTTTGGGCTCTATCTACGCTTGTTTCCGATTCCAAGTTTAATATGCACGGTACGAATTAACAGTATTCGATGAGTGGTCCGTAATTCGTAGTAAATTACATCTATACTATACCAATCAAATTGTAGGATTCTATATACCGGGATTCCCGAAACTGCTTCGTTATCAAGAACATCATGATAAAATTATGAGTAAATTTCTTCCGAAATTGAAAAAACACTTGGATAGAAATGGTGTCGATACAGGAATCTATACGTTGAAATGGTTTTTCCAGTGTTTTCTAGACCGAGTATGAACCAATTGTTTTTATTTTATTAATAGCAATACTCGTATATTTGTTTTAAATTTTGGTCTTTTCAGATTCCGTTTAAATTAACTTTAAGAGTATGGGATATCTTTATTTGGGAAGGTGAGAAAGTTTTAACAGCCATGGCGTTCAATATTCTGAAACTACACCGGAAGCAAATTCAACGATTAGGAATGGATGATATTCTTCAATATTTACAAGTAGGCGAAGACGTAATTAATTTAATAGTACATTTAGAAAAAAACTTCGATTACGTTTTTCTGATTTGAAGGTTAAACTTCCCAAAAATTTCGACTTCAGCAATGATATCGTCATTGAAAATCTACAAAGAAGTATGGAAGATTTGAGAAAAAGTAAATTGGATTACGCCGGACCACCACCAACCAATGAATTGCCTAAAGAACCTTTTGGTTTGTTTAAACCAGACAAAAGCTTTGAACAAAAGGTGTGTATATTGTCCGCGTCTGTGTATTATTTACTTAACCTACAATACAAAGGTTGTATCAAAACTAGTGCACACATGATCATAAGTTGAAATATATTTATTTTAGGTAAAAGTTAACATTACATCCCTTCAATATAATCCCCCCACTTATCTAAACACGCTTGCCAACGATCCGGAAGTGATTTGATTCCTGTCGAGACGCCATCTTTGTTGAGTCGTCGAATTGCTCGGGTAACGCAACTTCGTAGCTCCTCCAATGATGAAAAACGAATTCCTTTCATCACTTCTTTAAGTTTGAGGAAAAGATCAAAGTCGATGAGACTCAAGTCAGGACTGTAGGATGGTTGGCGAAGGCGTTCTCACTTGTAGGACTCAAAAAGGTCAACAATTCTACTGGCAACATTTGAGCGTGTATTATCATGCTGAATGCAAACACCATGTTCCAACACCTCTGGGCGTAATTTTCGAATTTTTGGTCACAATTTTTTTCGAATGAAGGTTTTGTAGTGATCAAAACTGACGCTGATGCCTTAAGGAACAGTATCTTTCGCAAGTATACCTTTTTTGTCCTGGAGATAATGTAAGCATTCGCATTGTTGACCGGCGAATTGGAGGGGTGGCCTGTTTGACCCTCCCATTTGTCTTGAACGTATTCACGACCTTCGAGAAATGGAAGCGTTCTTTTAAATGAAATTTTACAGTTGAGCAAAATAACGTTCTTATATTCGATGAAGAGTCAATAGTTCTGTTTAGTGGGTATTAATCAATTTCAGAATTTGAAAAAATTACGAATTCAATCGGAGTAATCACTTTATTTTCTTTACCAACTGTAAAAATCAGATTTAAAAAAATGATGTACTGAACTATGGCTGTTTTTTACTCAAAACTACAGTCCTACGATGGACTATTATTGCGTTTTTTAAGTAAAAAGCGTACTGATTCATGATAAAATGAAATGGAGTGAAATGTAAAATTATCAGTCAACCATAATTTAATTAAGAACATAATTTATTTATCAATTTAGATTAAAATAAAAACGGAGAATGATTTGTTTCAAAACTCACGTATTATTATAAGTCGTCATATTTCTTACCAAGATTTTCCACGAATTATTTTTTTAAAAAACAACCACAGTTCAGTGATACTCGACCCGTAGGAGTTTTTGGGTCGACCTGTTTTACGTAAAACCATACACATTTTACATCAATGTTTTCATAAAACTTCACTCAAAAAAACAAGACCGGAATCACGCGCGTAATTCATACAACTTGTGATAGGGCGCGATGTGCACTAGTTTTAAGACAACCCTTGTACATCACTTCTATGGTAAACGTAACATTCAAAGAACAGTTCATTCTACCAAAGGTTGAATCCCTTGCTAGATAATGGATATACTATTTATTCAAGATGATAATTAAATTTATATGCAAAGATTGATTCCTCAAGTTATTCCTGACAGGTTCAGAATTCACAAAAAAGGAATAAGTATTTATTAAACATTCCATGTTGATATGTTGTGCAAATTTTATAATTTTCTCAGTCTTTATCAAATTTATCCTCTCTTTGTAATTTCATTGAATCTCAATAATTTTACTGTCATAATAATTTAAATATAGATCTACTGGGTCTTCATTGAAAAATAAACCCAAAATGTTTCTTTCTCTACCAATTTAGAAACAGACTTAGGAACATTTATGTTTCGCAGGGCTCATTCATTAACATTTTGTTGTGATCTGGTTTGTTTTGAAAATATTGTTGTTAATTGCGAAGGAATTTGAAAAATGCAAATTATTTTTTCAACAAGAGTTATTGCAGGCTGTCGGTCGAAGAAGAGAATTTACCAGTGTAGAAAAATTAGCTCGAGACAATGTACTGGCGCGAAAAGAGGAAGCGCTGGCTAATTGCTCTCCGAACGAATTAGAAACAAATAGAAATTCCGATTTATCAGGTTGTTATATCAGTTCTTGTTTTTCCCTTCGAACCACCTTGAGCGTATTTACCTTATTTTTTGCCTAACAAACAATTTTTTCAATTTTAGCAGCTGAAGCTAGTTTTGACGATGGCAGTTCTTTAATGGGAGAAGGATCTCATAAATCTCTAGCCGGTACCAGTATCACGTCAACAGCCGATTTATCTATATTTTCTACTGCCACGAGATCTCAAGCCGTGGATACAGGTAGTGTGAATACCGCCGAAGTGGAGTCGGATGACGACGATCATCATTCCAGCGGTCTTGCTACACCATTAGCCGCACCCAAACTTTCTCCAAGTCCGGACGTAGTACGTATATTTGTTCCGTACGTGAATACGTCGCGTTCTTCCGCCCAGTCTACGCCTCAAAACGGGGATCTGTTCAATCAAGAAAACAGAATCAGAATTAAAATCGAAGAACAGTCGAGTCTAGAAGATATCCAAACGCCTATTATTGAACAAAATTCAATTTTCTCCATCGAATCGTCGATAGTGGATTTAAAATAATTTTCAAACCCAGTTGTACTTACTATTATTTTTTAACCAATAGATGTGGGACATCTAATTAGTTATCTACAGAGATTCTTCTGTTGCCGTTACCACGAAAGTACATGTATTGAAGACCATCTGAACTGGTGTTAATACTTTTCTCTCCCTTCCACTGAAACAGTATTATTTATGAAATTTCCGTTACTCATCATTCCGAAAACGCATTTTTTTCCCCCGATTTTCTTCTTTTTCCACTAAAGATAGAAGATGTACCATAAATGGGTACCTAGTTGATATCGTTTTTTATTTTATGGTTTCCAATGTTCATGTTCTTATTTCTTTGTTCTCTGTTCTCGTTCTAGCCTTTTTAAAATTATTAATCGTAATAATGTTGTAGTGTATTTACTTATAAGTTGTTTTGGATACTTTTTTCTTTTTTTTTCTTTCACGTTTGAGCGAAGTGGATTAAATTTTTGATTCAAAGATGTGCCACACTATATCGCTTCTTTGAAGAAAATAAAAAACTTGACCTATGATATGCGATCATAACTCAAGATCGGTTACCCATCATCGAAGCAGTACCTATGTTTCTTACATGAATCGGAAAAGCAGAAGCACGCTTTGTCTTTGAATTGAAATTTTTTTTTACAATTATGGACTTTTTCAATGCAACAAATTCGAAGTGGCTGTCGAATAGTCGATGTAATTTTTATTTTTGTTCGTTCTTTTCATGTAACGTGTTCGATGCTTATCGCATTACATATCATATTCTGCTTCAATTCCAATTTTCAATTGCATGCCTATTAGGAACTCTAGATTCTTGTTAAAATGTTACTCTTTTTCAAACACTGTAATTTTCTCATTTCTTTCACGTAGCTGCTTTCTTGCATTTAATTTCGTCGCGCTGATGCGGATTATATTGTGTACATAATGTAAAAATATTCTCATTGTTACGAAGACGGTGGCACAAAAGTGCGTCACTATCATAAGATAGGCGAATTTGTGAATGATACATTGGCGTGTATGACTAATAATTGTAACTGAGTTTTGTTTTTCTTCGTTTTCTGATTGCAGTACCAATATTATACTTACATCCATTCGAATGTTTTTAGTTGGCCGGTTTGACTGGTACATAGATTTGCGCGTTACGCATTTGATTGCATAGGTATTTACTTTTTATCTGTGATACTAGCGTTGATTAATCTTTAAAATAATGTTTTGTATTGTTCGATGTATAAGTAGTGTGCCGTGTACTTGTACCTTATTTCATAATCTTTATACCTATAAATTCGGTGTGTGGATACTTGAGATTGACTTTTATTACCTACCTGCTTCATTTATTTGATTATTTTAAGTATGTCATCGAAATAGATAATAAACGGGTACGCGTTTGTGCCGATTAAAACTACGGACAGTAAATAATGAATGTTGAGGCAAATTTGTGAAATTTTCATTATTCTCCCCCCTCCCCCGCCCCCTCTTCATTTTAAAATGTTTGAAAAATCTAAAAATGCAAAGCCATACAAAATCGTCAAGAGGTGAAAAAAGAAATGTCAGTGATTAGGTATATTAATAAATTAGTCTTTTTTCTAGTTGATCTTGATTGTGGTTGAAAATTTTGTTAATCAAATTTTGTTGAATATTGAATTGAATAGGAAACCGCAAAAACATGTTTATTTATATGTTCTTTAATTAATAGAAAGATTACCTATTTTAGTTTTACCAAACTTACTCGCATACGCGGTGTGCTAGGCAAAATGTGAATCAAAATCTTTTTAAAATTCAATGTTGAAGTATCAGAATTCGCGTTGACCTAGATATTTATTCGAAATGAAAAAAAAAAAGATTTTTTTTCTTACAATAATCAAAGGCCCACTAAGATAGATGAATTCATCGTGGAGTGTTGCATATCAACGAGTAACTTCCGCGATAATAAATAATATTCAATACGCAGCTATATTTTAAATGGTTTATCTAATGAGAAGTACGTAAAAATGAAAAGACAAAATAATATTGAACAATAGGTACACTGGTTTTACCTTTGAAATATTAAATTGCAATCGTTATGTATCGTTTATATTGAATAAAATGTATAATGACGGTTTTGGCGTTTAGCGACAACCATCCAAAGTAAGTGAAAATAAATATCTAAACGTATGCTCAAACGAGTGGCAGGAAGTTGGTTAGGTCGTCGGCCATTCGCAATCGCAAATATCGATCAACTTACCACCCCTTCGAGTTATGTAAAATACAAAAGCTACCACTCTTTCACACTATCTTAACCTCATAACTTTATCGCACATTCGCAAAAGCATCGGGAACTACTACACTAGTTTGTTCGTTATAAATATTGTGCATCGAGGAGATTCACTGTATTTATTATCATATTTTGTTAATTGTCACCTACGTCGATTGTAATGGAGACTTCGTTAACGTTGGTGAATAAGGTATGGAAAGACAACGTCGAACACTGCCGTTTACCTGGTGTAGTTGACGAATGGTATGCGAAAATTATCGCCCAATATAACGGCGATGCAAGAAAGTATCATAATCTTCATCATTTGGAAACCAAATTGCAACACTTTATCGACGTTCAAACCAAAATTAAGAATAAAACTGCATTTGTGTTGGCTCTATATTTCCAATAGTAAGTAGCTGTGCTTATTATTTTATACTGGTATGTCACCATAATCGTTGAAATTGTTAATTGGAAAATAATATCAGCTTTAAAATACCTTATAAAGATTTTTTATACGCTTATTACATTACGGTTCTAGATATTCTCTTAATAACTCACATATACCTGATAACGTTTCTTTTTTAGTTTCGAATACAATCCCAAAGCATCGACGTCTCACGAAATTAATATTGAAGAATTCAAAAAATTTGCAGCAGAAATTGGATTTGATCAAGTAACAAATTTTCTCGTGTCTATTAAGCGAATTAATTTTAAAATGCTTCGTCGCTTCGTTTTTACCAGTAGATATATGTGATGCATTTTCTCTACGCAGATTGCATTCTTTTAGACATCAAGTGCCGTATTTTGACTCATATTTTTGATCCTTCTTTTTTCTCGTTTCATTTTTAAAATTATTATTCTCAAGCATACTTAATGCACATATATACAAACTTGTACTATTCATATAGTTCGTGACTATAAAATATAGCTATGCTTGGCATAATGCTTAATAAAAAGTCTGAATAATTTTCATGCGCTTGATTTGAAAGAATGCAATAAACTACGTAAAAAGAGAAGAACCACTATAGCAGTAATATTGCTTGGTCAATTTAAATAATTCCTTAGCTAAGTTTTTAACGTCATTATTTATTACTAAATAGAACTTAGATTTATGTGAAAATGTAGAGCGTTTATTGGAAGCTACTGGAACTAACATAACCGAGGAACATATGGCGAATAATTTGTACGGCAACGAAGATAAGCATTATTTTTTAGATATTGATATGGCGGTGTTAGGTACCCCTGCTGATGAATACAATCTGTATACCAAACGTGTACGAGAAGAATACGATTTCCTATCAGACGAATTTTATAAAAATTTACGACTCAAGGTAATTAATGATCGTTTACAAAATGTACGATTCGTACCTATACCTATCTGTACACGTATTTGGCCCAAACACAAGCAGTAAGCTTACGTAGCCTAGATTTATACGTAATAAATTGTTCTTTTGGTTCATTCTTTACAACCGTGTCGCTATATTTTCCATTTTTTTTTTATCGACAGGTGTTGCAGAGTTTTCTTCTTATACCGAATATTTATGCGACCAAAGATTTTCGAGATAAATACGAAGATTTAGCCAGGGAAAATATTCAGCGTGAAGTCAACGAACTAATGGAGATACATTAATCCTCACTCGTTCGAATATCTTTTTCTCATTATCGTAGGTGCATCTGAATAGAAACGCTGCTCAGTCGTTTGCTAAACTTACCAGAAATAGTATTGGCATGGTTTCCCTGAAACAAGTAAATACCGTACACTATTTTCGACCCAGCGATCATTCTATCATTAAAGTACCTACTTGCCTACCTGTCTCTTTCAATATAAATAACTTACGATACTTGCCTTTACTTTTCAACCATTGCGACAAGTTTTGATATACTTAACGCGCAGACGATTCAATGCAACAATGCGAAATATGTTGTATACCAGCTGTATTGCATTGCGGTGAAATAATTATTAGCCTGATTTTCCAAGTCATATCGTCAAAGAAAACCAAGCTATTACAGTCTATCGACCAATGGCGGATGAGGGGGGAATATCAACAAAATCCGTTTTGGGGTCCCCAAGAAGATCATTAAGACAATTTTTAGCCATGTCAAATATTTATTTTTATTTTTTTTTCCTCGAACACTAAAATCACTCACTCTGCTTAGACTCTTCAACCCCATCCCCACCCGCTAATTTTTTTTAATGAAATAGAAAGAGTAAACGAAAATATTTCGAACAGAACAAGTACGTAGTAGAACAACAGAGTTTACGCGAAATATTCTTACTTTATCTCATTTTATAAAATACATTCCCATGTATTTCAATCAAACCTAAGTGTATTACCTAATTTCATAGTTTTGTGTCAAATGTTATTTCTATCTTGAAAAAAAAAACGAGTTTAGATGACTGCAAAACTTTTGAACAAATTGTTCAAAAATGAATCCTCGTGACCCTCTTTTTTCTCTATGTTTTATGGCAGTCTACACGTAATTTCATCTTCTCGTGTTAATGTCACTATCGCTTTCATGTTCAAATAAGTACTGCGTAGGTAGTTACTAGGGTGGGTCGTTTTTGACTTTTTTTCGAAAATTAAAACGTAATAGGGCACAGTATTTGTGAAGTGAGGTGAAAAGAATGTGGTAAAAATTCCAGCCTCTTATACTTTGTAGAAATTTTAGTCCGACTGTAAAACGGTTCAAAATATCAAAAAAATATCAAAAAAGTAGGGCAATATAAAAGGTGGAACTTGTTACTTATGAAATGGAAAGGTTGTCAATGTAAGATCTCAACGAGCCCACTTTAGGCAATTTCTAACAGCCATCTTGTTTTGAACTAGTGTATGAAAACGATGAAAAATGACAAAAAAACAGCCAAATATGAACCCCTGAACAGAGGAGTTGAGGATGGAAAATCGCCTCTGATCGGCTGGATGGATTTGAATAATGATAATGTTTCCATTCTATAAGTAGGTACATAGCTCTCTGAATTTTTTTCGATTTTTGAACTTTTTTTTGAAAATAGACGGGTACGCGAAAAAATGGTACATTTTATATGACCCTATAAAAAAAGTTCACATTTGAAAATTGTCTGAAATAGAGTCACGAGGGTTCATTTTTGAACAATTTGTTCAGAAGTTTTGCAGTCATCTGAACTCGTTTTTTTTTTTTCAGGGTAGAAGTAACATTTAATACAAAACTAAGAAACTAATACACTTAGATTTGACTGGCATACGTGGGCATGTATTTTATAAACTGAGATAAAATTTGCTGAACAATGATTTAAAAAAATACTGCAGTTATCACTTCGATTCTTGAAAAATACGTCTCTACTTAAACGTTCGTATTAGAACAAGCCCTTCTGTCTCATTAAATCAGAAAATTCATGTACCGCTGAAAAGATAATTTTATGCTCTAAAAAAAATGTTCTATACATTATTTTACCCAAATGCAATCCTAAGGTACTTTTAGTTGAATAAAATAAGTAAGAATATTTCGCGTAAAGAACGAGAACCCGGAAGTGACGTCATCGTGCGCCAAAAGTGATTTTACTTTAAAAATTCATATCTTCGGACCTAATAAACATTTTTGCCCAATTCCAACGGTAATCTTATTTTATAAATGATAGCTTTAGCACACTATACTTTTTTTTTTGCAAAATTTCAATGTGCTTGAAGAGACTATTCGCTTAATCGACTCAGTTTGGCGGCAGATTAGATATATATGAGTGGTGATTAACTTGGGTAAAATTCAATTATGCCCCAATTTGGGGGAGGGGGTGCTGAGAGGTCAAAAACGCAAAAATTGTCCCTTTTTTAAGTCCGTCGATAGAGAATCAAAAGTTGTATAACATATCCAAAAATCAACTCCTTAAGTCAATTAGAAGGGTAGATATGTGGATTTATCCTCTTTTTGACCTTAAAAAATGCTGTTCCTCCCCTATCTCCCTTCAAAATTGAGCTTGGAAGTTGAAATTTGGTATGCACATTTAGTAATGATCCTAGATGTGTCTTTTGGGAGTCTCGATTTTTCAGCCCCATTTCACTCCCTTACAGCTTGAAAAAGGTGTTTTTTTTTTGGTTGGTTTTTCTCAGTTTTTTAGTTTGTTCCTCATATAACTCCCCTCCAAATTGAACTAGGAAGCTAAAATCAGATATATACATTTAGTAGGGCTCCTAGATGTGACTTTTGAAGTTCTTGACTTTTCAGCCCCATTTCACCTCCTTACAGCCCCAAAACGGTGGTTTTTTGATCATTTTTCCTCATTTTTTGAGTTTGTTCCTCGCATAACTCCCCTCCAAATTAGGCCAGGAAC